>CAEGAE010098611.1:0-29162 GCA_903067095.1 Girardinus metallicus
GAATTGTGCAGTGATATCAAAGAAGGTCCAATGTTAACATGTAACTCTGTCTGTTAAGATGTTTTACATTGAAATAGATTTAGATTTTAGTACATGTGACCACTTAATGCTGCACATTCAAAGAATGACCGTTTGCAGTTCTTTATAATCCATAAAATGTTTAGAAAATCTGCTGTGCATAATAATTTGGAACAGAGCATTTTGAGGTTTTTATTTTTGAAAAAATTACTGTTCTCATTGGGAGGTTTGTTCAGTGAAGTTTGATTTATACTGTAATTGTTCATGACTTAAATTATACTGACCATCATTTGACCATTTATGAAAATCTGAGAAAATATCACTTGAATAATATTTGGAACATGGTGTATATGTTTTATTTTTAAAGCCAGGGTCTGAATCCAGTGTTGTTACCATCAAGTAAAAATAGTACACAGGCCTCAGAAAATAAAACCCAAGTTGTTATAAAGTGAAAACGTCTTCTAAATTAATAAAAACAATCATTTCCTAAATACTGTGGAAAGTAATGTTTTTTTATTAGAAGACACTGCTGAGGAGGGTCAGTGGAGAACTGAATGTTAATATTCATGTAGGTCTCTATCAGAGCTCAGATCTGTAGATAAAAGCCGGTTTTCTAAGGCGCCACGTAGAAACGTGTTGACTTAACTAAAAACACTCCGCTGTTGTTTCTTCAAGGCACGTATGCTTGTGTGAAAAACACAGGTACTGTCCATTCTTGGGAAAAAAATGGGCTTTTTTTCTTTTCGTATCCCAAATGTTGCTATAAATAACTGTAGTTGTAGCAATGGAAACGATGCCTGTCAGGCCTGAACCTCTGGTTGCATTTCTCACAACTGTCTGGGATTCAAGGCATTTGACCATTCGTCTAAACAGGGTTCTGCTCGACTCGTTTGATACAGTCAACTCACCGAGAAATGAATTGGACTCCTGTTAAAAACCCCGTGACGATAACGCTCCAACTTGAAGGTCTAGAAGGTTTTCCAAAAACGTCAGCAAATTTTAAATTGGTTTTAAAGACAGACAGGCACGGTGCTCTCAAAAGCTTTGTCATATTACAACAAACCTCTGTGTATTTCAGTAGCCCAACACAAGTAGCGCATAATTGTCAATTGGAAATTGTCATTCTCATGTCTTAACCAGCTTCCAACCTGTTTTTTTTTTCTACCATGTCTTTAGCTCCGTACATCCACTCTGCTGAAGAGCTGATTCTGCTGCCACTGAGTCACCATTGGTCTCATGTGACGTTACATTTTCTTCCACGTTTCCCGTTCCATCTATTGAGACAAACTTTAAGTGGCGGGTTTTATTCCTGCTACTCTCCATAAAGTTGCCAATGACAATGACAGTTGTGCTGCTTACAGATTTCTTTTAGGAGTAACACAGTTAACATTTGTTTGCCACCATTATCAGATTTTGTTTTTTTTTTGGGGGGGGTTGTTTTTTTTTTTGTGGGGGGAATTGAAATTCCAATAAGTTTTAAATTGTAATGTGACAAAAAGCAAAATAGCTAAAAAGGTATGCATACTTTTGATAGGCATTGTTGATCTACGTTTCCTTCTACTTCAACTCTCTCTTGAATTTGCATTTATGGCTGGAATTCAAACAGATTCCCAGAGCTGATTCTCTGCGTCACTTGATGCACAGGCGCCGGCAAACAAAAGGAGAAATTTCCCCATCGCCTGATGTGGGTGTCATATTTATATAGACACATTGTGTAGTTTAATTTGGCTGATGCGCTTTGCACTTATGGGACTGTGTTTGTGCCAAGAACAAAAGAAATTCAATCAAACCTGAGAACAATCCTGTGTGATTCGCTTGAACGGGAACTAGGAAGGAAGGGACTCATCCTGAGGACTTTGGCAAAAGAAATGCAAACCATTTGTCTGTTAAAGATTCCTCATCATAAGGAAGATTATTGAACCGTTCCACACATCAAGTTCATGCACTTTCAACTCTTTCCAGCCTAAAAACAATCCTTGTCCCCTTCCATCTTCTGATATTTTACACACAAAACAGAAAAAGGATCATCCTGCTGCTATCAAGCCTTCCCTTATCTGCCGTCTTCGGCTGACACTTCGTATTAACTCACTCTCAGTACTTGAGCGTGTTCAGTGCCGATGTTTTCATCACGTTTCCTTAATGGCTCCAAAGTGCGTTCAGACCTGAGGAGTTGTCTGTTTGGATCGGCCCGCTTCCCCGTCAGCACCGGCAGCTTTCTGCACCGTTAGATCCGAGCAGCTGGACTCGGACTGGGCTCCCTGGGAATGCGGTTCTTCTTGTGAAGGGCCCAGAAGACTTGGATATATAAGTTAATTACACTTTGGTTAAAAAAAGTAAAAAGAAAGAGAGAAAAATCCACTAATTCACTAATAATGCCATCTTGCAAGAAGTTTATGTTTTCTTTCTACAAAGATTCACTGATCCGTTTTCTACAAACATCCGACTACCTTGTTCGTTGTAATAAAATTGTCAGTTTTTAAGTTTGTCATTGAGAAGATAAAATTAAAAAAAGGCACAAAAAGTTTATTTTAAAAATATACGTGTGTAATTTTTGTGGCCCTCAAGTGTTTGCAGTTCAACAATTTTTGTCCCTGCAAGGCAAAATGTTCAGACGGTTTTTGGGGTTTTAAAGGTGTCGGCGCCACGTTGATTAAAAATCAAACATTTACTGCACATTTCTGGGTTCACATTTGAACATTGAGATTCAAGAATTTTTTTTCAGTTGGTAAATACTGAAAAAAAAAATTTTGTTTCAAATTTGTAGTAACAGTTTATAAATCACCTTTTCAAACAACAAGGAGATTACACTTTCAGCTTACATGTGAATGTCAGATTAATTTTGGGTTCTTATGATATTGTTTTAACAACTCCTTTTTTCCCCCCAAATTGGACATATTAAACAACACACCAACCCAAGAATGTCTTTAAAGGGGCAGTAAAATAAGTTTTCCAGACATAGTGCCATTATATAGCACAATCAAGTAACTATGTTACCTTAGTTGATATAAAAACGTTGTATATATCAAATATGCCTTAAAAGAAGTTTGACTTTGTAATTTAACGCTTTGTGTCTTTAAAAACTGCTCTAAAGCTCCACCTTCAGGAAGTCATCACAACACGGCTCCTCTGTAAACACTTTAACAACGTTTTTACCAGCGTTGCTCTGAGCAGTAGCTCCTATCATGAGCTTAGCAGATGCTCAGTTCCACCAGGTGTTTGCTAATTGCTGCTGGCTAGTCTGAAGGAACTAGTCAGTGAGTCACAAGGGAGGCAGAAGCTCGGAAACTTGGAAATTGCAGTTGTGAAGAGGAGCTGCACCTCAAAGGCGGAGCTGGGTCCACCCAGGCATTTTGCACAGGTGAATGGTTGCCATGGGAGATTTCTAAAACATGCATGAAGGAATCAAAGCAACACTCCAGGTGTGTTTTTGATGAGGGAACATTATAACATGGTGTAAAGCTCAAAAAAGTCAATTTTACATAATACTGCCCCTTTAAAATAATTGCAGTTATTTGTGCTGCAGCGCTGACACCTGGGAGAGAGAAAAAATAATTAAATGCATCATTAAAATTTTTTCATTTTTATGGCATTTATCGCTAGAGAATGTTTTTAGCCAGACATGTAGCTCTAGAAAATTTTTTGCAGTTCAGTTCTGTTTTCAGTCTTTTTGTGGGTGTTATAAAACTGTGCATCAGAGAGGTCGGCACCATTGGCTCCTTTTGAAAAATTGTGTTTCTGCAGAGTGGCTCTCGCTGTTGCTTGGGTTGGTTTTCTTTTCTTTTTTTTTTCCTAAATGGAGATCATTAGCATGAGAGCAGATGGAAAGGTTTCAAATTGATTTGCTTTACAGCTGGATGGAAACACAGTAAATGAATTAATATTGAAGGTAAGATTTAGTCAAGGCTGAAACATACATCAGGACAAAAAGCTCAGAGTCTATCGTGACACGTCAACCATCCTAAGGCATTTATTTATTCTTCGTACCCACTTAATCTTTAAAAACAAAAAACTGCTGGGTTATTACTTTCACTAAAATGCTGAATTGATGCTGTTTGGCAATCTAAGTAGTTATAACTAAACCTCTGATTTAATATTAAACCGTTCTTCACAGACTGCCAGTATGAGCATAAAATAACATCCTGACTGGTCTGACTGGACCTGGTCATCAGGTTGAAAAAAGACATGACAGAGCTGCTTCATAATGTTATTCCTGTCAGTGTGTAGTGTTCATGGCTTTAGTTCACACTAGAGAACAAGTTTCCTCCCTTCTGACTTTATTGGCCTTCACTAGCTTGCTCCAGCTCCTAGCTAGCAGGAGCTGGTGCTAGCTAGGTTCAAGATTAACACCTTGAACAAAGAATTGGCTGTAAAGCCAAAATAGAAAGGCAGTAGTTCACAGTTAAGATTTCAGTAGACTTAACTAGCTAAGTAGCTAGCACAAGATAGTGGTAGCTAAGTTCAAGATTCACACCTTGACCAAAGAATTGGCAGTAAAGCCAAAATAGGAAGGCAATATTCTACAAAATATTACATACTGAGTATTAACTTTGTAACCCAAATTGAACTGATTGTCTATAAAAGTCTCGTTAAACGCTGCTGAGCTGGTTGACTTGCTCCTTTACAAACCTTTTGGGCCATTTCATACACAAGTTTTAATGTATGAACTGCTGCTGTCTGCCAATCAGATTTTTGGAGAGAGTTTGTGGCAGTTAATTTTTTATGCTTCTTCAGTCAGAACAAATGTGAATATCTGGATCCACTTTAGAAACTTTTTCCCCCCATTTTCACGAGTATAAGAAAATAACCAACCAAAAGGAACAGAAATAAACACTGTGTTAAGTACAGGTATAATCTACCGAAAGGACAAAATGTTAGGCATAGTGGAATAAACTAGTGTTACAAACACAAATGCAGGTTGAAATTGATGAAAGGAAAAATTGACCTCAAGTTTGTTGTAGTTCAACATTTTTACCCAAACACATTGTTTTCAGTCAGCTCACTGCTAGCCTGGGCATTAGACATTAGTGAGTGACCCGTTTTAGGGAGTTGACAACCTACCCCGGTTTGATGGATCGAATCCATAATTTGTCGCTGTGGTGTGAATTCAAATCAGACCTGAATTGATTCATATTTGATCCAGGAGATCAAAGTTTTTTGGGGAAAAAAAAAAATCCAGATCAGGTTGTCTTTAAACTCAGCAGTTTTTCTAGTTTTATGGGAACGCATAACAAACAGCCAATAAACAGCCTCCAACTCACACTTAGGTATTAATTTGAGCTAAACTAAACCGACATGCATGTTTTTGGACTTTGACTGGAAGCGGGAGTACATCATGCCAACCTATGCATTCAAGGTGAGGACCTCTGGCACCTGCCATGGTACTAAATATTCATTAAGATGTTATGAACTTCTGTGAAATAATAATATAAAAAAAAAATCAATTGTTCTGATGTAGAAGAAACTAGAAAACTGTCATAGTGTTGTGGTTGTTGTGGTTCCCTTTAGGTCACTATGTACGTGAAAAGGCTACAGGTGAAGTTAAAGCTGTTGAGTTTCAGCCCCAGTGTTTGTAGATCAGCAGGAAGTATCAATACCAGCAGTATGATCCTTTGATTCGCACACAAAAGACACACAGAAACCATGGGGGAGAAAAAAGACTAAAGAAGGTCACAAAACCATGGCACACTATTAAGTAAATGACATCCAAGTCACATGCTAATACTGGCAACAATATTTTGGGTTAACATGAGGTGAAATCATTGGAGTAAATGATTGCTTATAGAAAATAATACCTGATGCTTTAGATCATTCTTGAATTCTCTGTCTGCAGCGAGGCAATGGGATAATACATAACAAATATCTCTTCAAGTTAAAGTGAAACAAGCAAACTCCCTTTGAAAAATAGCATTTCTCCCAGTGTGCATTCATTGAGTACGTAACCAAAGTTCATGTATTCATTTTATTGTGTAAATCTGTAATAAGTAAGGTCTTGTAGTTTGTGTTTCTTTAAATTAAGCAATTCTTGAAAAAATAGACATCCATGCTTCATGCTTTGCATCCTGTTCGGGTCCAGTCTTGCCATTCCGCAAAGTCTCTCTTATCTGTTCGCAGCAAGTACGTACAACTAAACTCGTGGAAGTGGAGGGCGGGGCGGGGGCGGGTGTAAGAGGTGCTAAAATAAAAATCTTGGTGAAGAGCAGCATTGAAAATGTTTGACCTTGTGTATAAAACGTGACCACTCACTGGTCCGGTGAGCGCCGAGTCTCAGATAGACTTCCTCCTCCTCATGAGCTGGTGATTTTCCGTGAAGCTGTGAAGGCCGGGAGAAACCGAACTGACGGGCGACGGGAGGAGGCTGTTCTTCAAGGTGCTGGGCGAGATCTCCTCGATCCTGTAGGAGACCGAGTGAAAGTACTGACTGGGATTCAGCTGCGAGCCGAAGGAGTTCTGATGCGAAAAGGCACAACCCAGGCCTCCAATCCCGCCGCCAGAGCTGCCGTAGTCGTGCGAACGGTAGTGCATGCATGGGCACACCGACTGCAGGTCCGTCACCTCCGTCCTGTATGGCTCCCGTCGCCGCCGGCTCCTCTGCAGCGACTCGTCCTGGATGTGGATGATCATGCTATTACGGTTGCCGGCCAGTGAGGCACGTTCCTCGGCGTCCCGCCGCTCGTCCTCGCTGTTCATAGTCAGGAAGCGGAGCACCACCAGGTTGAGGAATGCTCCGATGACCGTCAGGCCCACCAAGATGTACATGAAGCTAAAGGCCACGTACAGGGGCTTCTTCTGCAGGGCCCGGTTCTTTTGAAGGGCCACAAAGTCTCCGAAGCCTATTGTCGTTAGTGTGATGAAACAGTAATAGTACGACTGGAAGAAGCTCCAGTCCTCATAGTGGGAGAACGCGGCAGCGCCGATGCACAGCGTGCCGATGCAGGAGAAAAACCCCACCGTCACCATGTTCTCCATGGACACGTCCGTGATGCGCATTCCGCAGCACTTCTTGATGCGTTTCAGGAGGTACTTGACGAACGTGTTCATCCTCTCGCCCAGGCTCTGGAACATGACGAGGGTCAAAGGGATTCCGAGGACAGCGTAAAACATGCAGAAGGCCTTCCCCGCATCGGTCCCAGGCGCTGCATGCCCATAGCCTGAGAACAACAAAAATAAAAATAAAAAAAAAACAAGAGAAAAATTAGCAAACAGACTTAATTTGCTATACCTTTGCTATACCTTGCAAAGGTATTTATAACCCTTTGGAGAACCACAGATGCTGTCAGGATTTTCCATGACAGACCAATAGAAACAGAAAACACACAACAAGGAAAAGAAAACTTGACTTTCAACTTTCTATGCCTAGAAAGCAGAAAGCTGAACCACCAGGTGGGCATAAAGTCCACCAGGTGTGGACTTAATGTCAGAGGTCAAAGATTCCCTGGTCCAGAAAACCATAAGGAGGCACCTAATTGCATGCCAAGTGGTCAACATGGCAAACCCAACTGATGAAAAACTGGCATTGAGCAAAAATCAAGACGAGATTGACATCCACTGTCAGTTCGCAGGAATTTAATTTATTTCTATTTGGGAAAAATGTGACAGTCAGAGTGCAAATGAATGGGATCTCTCAACCAAATGGTTACCGGCCCCTAATCCTAATCCTAACCTGTAACCCTCGTTTATTTTTTTAAAGACACATAAAGACCTAAAACCTCAAATGTTCTTACCCTTCAATAAAACCATATATAGTGCCACCAACTGCACTCTAACATCACAGAGTCAGTACATAGAGTTGGTGGACACCCATTCACAAGTCTTGCAAAGGATTCTCAATTTATTTGGACTTTGACTGGACCATTTTTGCCCCATTAAATTAACTTTGACATAAATGAATCCATTTCGATTCCATTATAACAGCATTATGCCGACACCACCGTGTTTCACAGTGGAGATGGGATGTTCAAGGTGATGTGCAGGGTTACTGTGGTTTTCCAAACACTTCGCAAGTTGGCGACAAAGCTTAAGTCTGGTCTCGTGTAACCAGAGCATATTTATCAACATGAATGCTGTGGAACTTATTTTCAATGGTAGCTTTCTTTTCTCTGGGTTTACAGGATGCCCAACTACTGTAATAGTTGTCCAGTGAACAGACATTTCCACCTGAACTGAGTTTTCTGCAATGTTTTGATTTTGGGGATGCTTTATTAAACAATCCATAATGACAAATTTAAAGTTTAGGAAAGTGTTTCACAACCTCACCCTGTTTCTCCTCCATCAAATCAGTCAAAATCAGCCCGATTTAAGTTTGAGTTACACACAGCTGCACGTTAACAACCAAACTGGTGACTTATGAAGGTAACCGGTTGGATATATTTTAGTGGTATTATAGTGAAGGAGGCTGAACAAATTTTTACATAACTCTGTAAAAAAGTTTGAAAGCCATATTATGCACTACTTTCTGCTGGTCTGTCTCATAAAATCCAAGTAAAACACAGTGAAGTTTGTGGTTACAATGTGACAAAATGCTAAGAATTCAAGGAATTTGAATCTATTTTTGTTTTTGTGGTTCTGAAGCTGCAGTCACCTCTACTTTACTTTCCGACCCCAAATCAGCTTTTGTTTACAAACAGGACCATATAGAAAATCTCAGTAAGAGTCTGTGAGCGCTGCCAGGTGAGGTATTGAATAAGGTGGCCGCCACAGAAATGTGCCTGCTCATTAATCTTATTTGGGCCCCAACATTAAAGTGAAAGGGTGTCCCATTAGTCAGAAGTTTCCGGTGAGGCAGAGGAGTTTGGAGTGGGGATTGGGAAAGAGTCATAGAGGGAACGCCAGTAAAGCTTTTAGCTTAATTAGACTTTATATTTAGACCCCAAGCTGCTGACTCACATGCAATACTTTGGAAAACCAACCTGTGGGGTTAACAATGGAACTCATTCACTATGTTTTGATTCAATTTTGGAAACGCAAGTGATTCTGTGCTTATCTCATCTTATGTACAAAGTCACTTGAGAGATTACAGTATGAATAGGAGCTGCGGTTATTAAGCAGTCATATCGATCGTCTCTCTTTACGTTGCTGCCGACGTTAAAACTCAAGTCGAGGCCAAGAAACGCCACCTGTCAGTTGGCGGGTCGTTACTCCATGAAAGCGCTGTATGTGACAGACGTCAGATTTTTTGGGGGGGAAAACAGTGAGGCAATATTAGGAAACATATTTATTTAAATGTCCTGCATAAGATCTGTGGTTTGTGCTCTCAAATATTGATTCTGTTTTTTCCCATCGGGCCTTCTGCCCACTCGTGTATCTGCTAGCTATGCCCTTTCAGAAGAGAGAGCTGGACCCGGAACGGCTTCACTTAATTCATGTTTGCATGCGCGCTGCAGATTGATGAAGCTGAATATGCTGTTTGAACTATTTCTTAAAACATTTCCAAAGAAGATGCATCTGACAAGCTAAGCTGCTGCTTTACTGAGACATCTTACAGCTGTTAAAGTGTGAACAATAATTTGTCTAAGATGAGTTAAAAGAGGCTGGATTTCAGTAGCTAATGTCTCTATACAAATGCCTTACCCATTTCCATATCAATCACTATCAGCAAAATTTGTCAGTTTTGACAAAGAAAAAAATTACCAACAAATCCTTTAACGCCAAAAGGAAAAGCGATTTCCACAAAGTGACAAAAATATTTAACATAAAAGGTGACTGCATAAGTATTCACCAGTTTAAAAGTGGCTCAACAGAAAGTCCAGCCTATTGGTGGTAGTCGTCTCACAATGATTGAATGGAGATCACCTGCGTGCAGTGTGTCTGAAACACATATTTTTGTTAAAAAAAGCAACTGTTTGTTGATTATGACTGAACAGTAAAAGCAACAAAAAGGATAGAAAAAAACCCCAAAGGCGGTGAATACTTTTTATAAGCACTGTATGTGGGAAAAGTTAATTGCATTCATCCAATGAATTAGACAAACATGAATAGATATTTTCTGTAATTTATTCACGTACGATAAAGCCAGGTTTCATATATTAGGTTTCATTTATTGGTTTCTTTTAGAAATGTTTAATCATATTCCATCATATTTCCTTTCATGGTCGGACGCTGCATCACATTGTGATTTTATATTTCTCCTTTACACATCAAATTCCATCATTTTAGGGTAAGCCGCCGTAGAAAAGCGGGTGAGTTGCCAGGCATGCTAACCAATCCAAACTAAGGTTTTTAGCAGGACACAGAAGCTGTTTAAATAACATTCATCAGAAGTTTATAAAGACCAAATTTGCATTGGAAAATCAATAGTGGATTAATCCAAAGATGCTGCAATGTAAAGGTGCTAATATGTTTATGAAGCACTGCGTTTTTTTAAATGACTTGGTTTACATTAGCAGTTCATTATTTCATGCTACACAGCCAGGTTGAAGCAGGGATAAAACTCTGATATCATCAGACAAATGGAAACCAACAACAGGACAGGGTTTTTTTTTTTTTTTTTTGCCGGAAAGGGACAATTATCCTTACTGATCGTATCTCAGGTCAAACTTCGGAACTAAAGAAGCCGCTTAATTCACTGTCCAATCTGCTGCACAGATCTGGTGCTGGTTTACCACTCAGAGCGCAAATGAAAATGGAAAAAATCTTATCTACATGACAAAATATGTCCGTATGAAGCCCAAGGTAATCAGGCCAGTTGCTGTTTGCACCAAACCTGATTAAAGGAACAACGCTTTCCATGCTCTCTTCCACAAATCATACAGTTTTGTTGTTACTGTGAAACTATAGGTGTCTTTATTATATGAAACTAAACAAGTAGAATCAATAAAGACAACATGGCTGAGGAAAAGAAAAGTCTGTGACTCCAACTAACTCAAATTGTACTTCAGATTTTTACAACTAACTCAGACCTCATTTATTCAGATGCGTTTTTCTCCAGATAATAACTACACTAGATTGCATATTTTCAACTTTACTTTGAAAGTGAGAAATCTTTTAGATGTTAAAAATTTTATTTAGAAGTGGAGATAGGCATTTATCTTAATGCTTATTACCCATTGTGATAATGTTCTTATAAGAATTTTGATTTATGGTTGCAAATAAATTCCATTTAACGATATTTAAAACAGCCCCAAATTGTTAGTTTCACTATGTTCTTCTCTGTTTTTTTCATTCAGGTCATTAATAAATTTGAAAATATGACTAAATGCAGTTACTGTTTGCATTTCAGTGACACAAGTCACACCTCTTTTCTTCTGTGGCTGCTGTCCTACTGTGTGTGTGTTGTGTTTGTGTTATTCACTGACAGCCATGGAATTACATTAAATGTAAGTAATAAATAGTTATTTTCGTCACTTTTATTGTTACCACAAAAGTTCCAACAAAACTTTGTGTGAACATTTTAAGTCCATATTTCCAAGCTCTATTTCGAGGTCCCACTAAACTTTCACTTTTAAGCACTTTTAACATGGAAATCTGGAAGCAACCCACATAAAGACGAGAACAGCATGTTTTTGTAAACTAAAAAAAAAAAGAAGAGAGAGAGAGAAAATCTACACAGGACAGGTTGCAGAACTACAGAAATTGATGTAGTAGGTCTGCCGGGCCCATGGGTGGTGCTGTAGCCCACCAGAGAACGAAGCAATAAACACTGAATGGCGCCATGTTTGCCAAATCATCTCTGTGGACTGGATATGAGATTATTATTTCAATGTTATTTTAGTTCAAATAGAAGCTCAGAGGAAATGTTCCTCTGTCTTGTAATGACTGTCTGGAGCATTAGTCATACACAACAGCAGCACATGTTCCCAACATAAACAGAAAAAAGGATCAAATCAGGAAAAATATCTTGAGAACAAGATTGGGGACTGGGAATAATGTCCCTGAAGAACCAAACTATGATGAGTACTCAGGAGTTGTGAAGTCATTCTGTACAAACGTCATCATGTCTCTCTAAAATTCGTCAAATTTCAAGTATGCCCTTGAACTGAGTAAGGTGTTTATCACACATGAACTTTTTTCATTCTTTTCCTCCCTGCCAGCACATAATTTCAATCTTTCACATCATTCAATCATTTCACATCATTTTCACAACTCATATTTGCTGTGCCGTTTTGTTTCTGTACTTTAGAAGACGTTCTTTCACATTAAGGATAGATTTTGTTTTTCTTTGTCAAACCATCAGTTCAAGATGCACTCTTTTGAAGCATGTCGAATAAATAACGTGCTGCACAGGGAGTGCCTTACTCAAACAATGTGATCTACTGCTCTACACAGTGAGGATATTGACCTGCACTGGTGCAAGACAAATAAATATGATGGAGCTTAATATTGGCAGAGCTGCACAGAGAAATCGACAGGTGAGCGTAGGATTTTCAGCATGATTCATCCTGACGGGCGTCCAGCTGGACACTGAGGATCAGCAAACACACTGCAGCAGAGAGCTAGCAGGTCACGCTGAAAACAACTCTAGTCAGGATGGATGCTGCTAGTCAGTGAAGAAGTCTCTGTGTTAGCTACTTTCAGTCTGAGAAGGTATTTAATGTAACTTTATTTTGTACAACATGTACAGATATCCATGGAGCTCATTCAGGCTGCCACAAAGCAAGAGAGAGCAGACCTTTAGGAGATAACAGAAAAGCTGAACAGTTGCAACAAAGTTGCCACATCTTTTTAAGTTTTATTTAATGAAACATAATAGAGTTGGAAATGCTGGCATCCTGTTGAAAATATCATAAAAGTTGCTAAAGAGTCTTTAGAGGTCACCTCCTTAAATCTGCAAGAAGTAAATTTTATAAAAAAATATTTGCTACGTATCTGTTGAAATTGTCGCAATGTTAACAGTTTAATATGAGACAGATAATCTGCGAAAAGGAAATTGAGCTCCACTGTCATCTCCCAGTGCTAACCAGAAACAACCAATCAGGGACAGGAGGTGGGTCTTAGTGCTGCCAAACAACCTCCGTGTGGCGTTGCTCACCCCACTCTCCACTTCCCCCACTTTATCTCTGCTATGGTGCGGTTTCTTCCTGATAGCAGAATGCTAAGGCTAGTCAGCAAAGCCACCGATTTTCCCTTATCGGTTAGTTGTTTCTCTGTCACAGTATGTAGAAGACTGCATCACACCTAGCAACGAGGTCATCGACACTTAGCAATGGTGTGGTTCCTCACTGGGATGGGAATTTCTGTCATTTCCTCACTCAGCACCTGAATGAATCCCTCTGAAGCTCTCTCTGCTTGGCAGGACGTTTTAGGCTTTGAGAGTCTTTGTGAATGCTGGCCTTGGTCTTTCCAATCTGTGACAACCTTAACAGTCATACGTGTCTCCAGCTTCAGACATGACAGCAAAAAGAAGTGAAATAATGCTGAATTCCACCTCCGCTTCTTCTTAGAGTTTCCTCTAATTCGGGCATTAGCAGAGGGTATCTACAGAGATAACATCAATATGCAAAGGGTGTCATGAAAAAGGCTTTTAGCATCAAATAAAGTAGATTATACTCACATTTAGGTACATATTTGTATTACCATCTCTCCTTCTGTCTTTCCATCATAATCTAAAAGACCAAGTTAATCTATATTTTTTTTCTTATTGCATTAATTTCTTCTTGGCGAGTAATTAGAATGTAATGAATTACAGCCGCAGCTGTGACAAGATGAAAGCTTTTATTTTATTTGCAGCGCTGCGCCGACAGATTACCCCAGGTCCAATCAGCAGCTCATCTTTAAGCATTGCCTTTCCCACTCCAGGACATTATAGCAACTGATTTTTGGTCATTTCGAGCTTTCCCAGAGCAGGCCTCTGCCGCTGCAATCACATCAGAGTATATTGGGTGATTACTCAATAAGCCGCTATGAGAACGGCCATAAGGCCGCGTCTTACTCGCCGCAGTCTGGCTGAGATTTTTGAAGCTGTTTACTTCTGGCAGCATTTTAAAGTCAGAAGTCGTTACCTCTCTCCGGTGAGACCCAGGCAGGAAGTCCTAAACGGGCAAAGAAAAAAAAGAAAGGGAGAGTTTCTTGCATCGCCAATACGATAAACACGAGATCATTGCCTGGGAGGTTCATGGACACTCACATGACCTGTAGATTACCTTTTGAATGTCATTCCAGGTGACATTTATGGCATCGGACAATGTCCTCTTGGGTGTCATCTACCACTGATCTAATTCACTGAGAGAAAAACGTTCACGAAAAGCTTTTCGGTCATTATCCTGTAAAAGCTGGTGAGTTCGGACACATTATACACCTCCGGTCACCGGAGAAGTAGATTACGGGAGAAAACTACAAGTCCCAAAGTGGTGTAAACTGTGCCACCTCTTTGGAGTATTCCTTTGATGTCACTGATGGGATGTGTTGTTCCTGCCTCGGCGCTGAACTGTGTAATCTGTTTGCCCGGTTATAATGCCTCTATTATCTCCTGTTGTCTTGGGAACAGACATATTTGCTGCTCCACGCGGAGCCCCGCCACGCACAGGTGCTTCTGCGCTCATGTGTGCACAGGTGAATGCTGGTGTTTGTGGAGAGCAGCTGAAAGGGAATAATACTCCCTGGCGAATGATGAAAAGAGCAAGACGAAGCCTCTGACTCAAGACGCATCCCTGGGGAAAAAACCCCAACAAAACAAAACAAAACAAAACAAAAAAAACCGGCAAAATCAGAAAGAGACCAAGAAAGATGCTGAAGCCTATTGGTTCAACAAAAGTCTTAGCAGTTAGAACCACAAAGTGCCTCTGCAATAAAAGAGCAGCTTATCAATTATTAATTGTGTAAAATTAAGCTCTCTTATAAGTTGGTAGAAAACAGAAGCTTTGGCAGAGTGACTGATAAGTTACAAATGTTTCGCCTTGAGAATAGCGCAAGTTGATAACAGAAGCCAGCACCTGGGTCAGAGCTTTCTTTGTCTTCTTTAGAATTACTAAAAACCTTCTATGGGTTTATTGAACTCTGTTAGACTTCACTTCAGTTTTTGACACAGTCCATCCCAATATTCTCTTAGAAAGGCCTGAAGACGCTTTAGGGATTAAGAGAACAAAAACAAGTTGGGTTTAAATCACATTTATCTAACAGATTCCAGTTTATTCACCTTAACGTTAAATCTTCACTCTCCAGGGCCACTGGCGGAGTGCCACAGGGGTTGGTGCGAGGGCAACTGCTCTTTGCAACGTAAATACTTCCTGTTGATAAAGCTACCCAGCAGCATGGGATACGTCTCCACTGTTGTGTTGATTCGATAAACGATAATACTGATGTTTTGAGACCCTTTTCAAGTAATATAATGGAAATGGGACGGTAATGTCGGAACACATTCTCAAAGAGCAATACACCTTAAATTCTAATGAACATTTCACACTGGAACTGGAAGACAATTTAAATATCCAAAATAAATATATAAGAATTAGAGAAACAACAAATAAAATGAATTGCAAAGTTGCAAAAGGACAACACTGTCCTTTTAAAAAAATGGGTGGTTGTGACCACTAAGGCTAAAGACCAACTTTTGGTAGAAAGAGAGAAAGCAAGAGAAACAATAAATCATTGCGCTAATTTTAATTTATCATGCAATTAACTAGGCCTGTTTATTCTGACAGGCCTAGTTACTACTGGCAAAAAACACGAAGAAGATGACAGGATGATGGTTTGTTTGCGTTTTTTCAGACAGTGTGCAGCTGGCTCCACCAGAGCTCTCACAGCATCGCAGCTCATAAGAAGTTGTGTCAGTCCAACCCGTTGAATCCATAACTCTTCTGTAAAACTGCAGATTACAATTTTCCTAAAAGGCCTCATAAGTAGCCACTCCCAACTATACGAGGCTTTTTGCTCCAACGCCTGAATAAGACGCTGAAGAAATGGCTAATAGATGATCAGCCATGGCTGAATTATGGATATATTTAATTTAACTCTTTACATCCATTGCTGCCATGATTTTAATAACTTATCGCATGAACAAGCTTTTTGACTTGTGATAATTTCATTTCCTACCTAATGGAAACACAGCAATTACAAAATTGTGTTGCTTCGAAATCAGCAGTATATCGACAAAGATTTACTCCTGTTGTAATGGAAATGCAGCAGGTGAAAACGAACCCGTTTAGCTGTGTTTCTCTTCCAAATGAAGCCGCTAAAGGAGATACTTATGCAATTAGCTCCACTTTTTTGTTCAACATAGAAATTCCTCCTGCATCGGGATTCTGTTTCTTTTGTCTTTCTGCTCTGTCTTCTCAGTCTCCCATGGGGTTGTAGCAGATGACTGCTCACGCTGAGCCAGTTGCTACATGCATGCTCAGAATGACGGATAACTGTAAAGTCAGTGGCTCGCTGCAATCTGCCGCATCTGTTTCGACAACAGACTTTTTCTCAGTTGACATAATAAACTGATCTTCAGTGCATCGTTTTATCACCGAGATTAAAATGGAATGTGTCTAATTTGAATCAGACTGCGTGCTTGGTTTAAACTGTTTCTCAGTAAATAAATTGGATCCGTTTGTCTCGTAAAGCGGCTCGAAGCGATGTTTATTTTGATTTGGCTTTATATTAAAAACTGAATTGAACTGAATGCTTTAAGCAAGTTTATTGCGTCAGCGTGCATCTGCTTAACTGTTAGAACAAACCCAAGTGGGAAGTGTGATAATGCATCCACACAGCGGCAGACCCTGAAAATAGTGTGGCTGTCATTTGAAGTAGGAGGAGGTACAATCTGTTGCTATACAAACTTTTAATGTTACAATTTGGATTTGTTAAATGAGTGAAAAAAACATATATATATAGTAAACAAGCCTGTCACACAGTCATTACTTGGTACGTTGGGGTGATTGGATCATTTTACAAACGCCTTGCAGGCTTGGAAACAATGGTTCAGAGAGAAAATGTCCAGTCAGCTATTAATTGTAGATAAATATCTACTCTTAGAAATTTGTTCTCATTTTTAGAGAACCACCATTTTCTTTCTATTAGAGGATTTAAAGTACAGACAAACATATAACTTTAGCTAAAAGAAGATGAATTTTCTGTTCCATGGGATGAAAATTGATGAAAAAAAAACCCCACATAGGTCCCACATAATTTCCAACAAACAGATCTAAAAACAAACCACTGGTATTTGTAGTGTCATTCTCTGTAGAATTTTAATGTGAATATTGCAGGATAACGTCCAATGTTTGCAATATATCTATATTTAAAAACATTACTTGGTTCTTTATAGATTTTAGCCAAAGTTATTAAGAGCCATGGTGGAAGGTCCAAAGAGCCACTTGTGGTTCACACGTCTGGAACGGACGACAAAGCATTGTAGATGTCAGAGATCAGCACAGAATGGGCGAAACGGAAAAATGTTTCCTGGTCCATTGAGTCTGAAATTCTCTCTCCAATTACAAGATTCCAATTGGCATTAACAACATAAAGTCCATCTTTCCTTGTACCAATGGTTCTAGCTAGTGGTGTTTGTATCATGACCTGGGAAGCTTCTCCCCATCAGTCAAAGCTGCTCTCAGTACACTTGCATTCACCAATATTTACTGATCCACAGTTATCAGTAAATATTGGTGATCCGTTTGACACAGACATGTTTAAAAAAAATGTTTTTTAAGTGAATTCAGCGCCTTTTCTCTGTACCTGATCGTATCGGCTGAAGCTACACCTCCGATATCATCAAATTAATCTTAAAGTGGATCAAAATCTCTAAAAACTCTTTATGACACTCCGTTGAATCTGTGGCATGAAGAATTAATACAATTCTGAAGACATAAAGGAGATTCACCTCAAGGTTTTCCTATTAAAGTGGCTTGACTGTTTTTGCTCCAGTCTGCCAGGTTGTAGAGAACTCACACACTCCCATAGCTTTTCGTGGTTTAATCTAAGTGGTCCTCTAATGCTTGAGCATTTGTGAATTACATTATAAATTGCATGACTCAGCCTTTGTTTGGCTTTACTCCACTTTACTATGACTTATTTTGAATGGCTGCCCACATCCACAGTGTGAGTTCCATAGTTCTGTGCAAGATTGAGTCATCGTTGCTCCAATTTAAAACTGACACAGCAAGTAGCCTAAATCCATTTTTTTATTTAATTATTTATTCTCTAGTTACATAATCAACATTGCATATCTTCTGCGCTACAAAAAAAATGGAGCCACATAAAACAAACTGACAGACCTAGAAGAGTACACATTTATTTGTGTGATTAGCACACATATGATGAAATCTGAGTCTTCCGTTGGTAACCTGATAAAACATTCCTGAGATACAGTTTCTAATATGTTAAAGTTACAATTAATTAGAAATATGGATCTTCATTATAAAGTTCTGTAACAATGGAAAAGTCAACTCCTAGATGAACAAGAAAATGTGAAATACTATTTCTGGTGGAGAATGAATTATAACACTCACTTAAAATAGCTCAATCACACATACTCACATGAATTCTGGTGCACTATTAGAACACCATTACTCAGTTTCTGGAAAGAGGATCATCTCATTGTCATAACCTCAGACATTTAGTTAGTTGTGCTGTTGACATGAGAGTGAACACCATGGTTAGAACTAAAAAGGCTCCATGCACTTAGCAGAAAACTCTTTCTAAATAAAATGATTCCATTCATGCACCCTAAGGACTCTAATGTGGTTATTGAGTGAGAGGCACAGTACATCCTGATAGGTTGCCAGTGTATTCCAGGACAACACTGAAAGACACAGACAAACAACCATTTGCAGGGACTTTACGTTGACTTCCATTCATTTCTACAGCCTAACCGGTACAGTTATTGATTATATCAGAACATAACCTGGCTGAAACCAGCCCCTTGTTCTATGCTTGGTTTGTCCAAAGCATCTGGACCTTTGGCCATTGAGAAACATTCGCTTTCTGGATGCCTAGACTCTGTTGAAGTTTCTCAGTTGAAGTCAAACAGAGTCCCGGACAATCGCTAACATTTGGGACAATCGCTAACGTTAGTCCATATGTAATTAGGGCTGTTATAAACGAATATTATATTAGTAATCAAGTAATCTATTGATTATTCTTACGATTAATCGAGTAATCGGATAAAAAATAAAATAAAATAAAATATTGGTAAATCTGGCATAATACCGGTGTTACTATCAGATATCAACATCAGTCCAATTTTTCATATTTGAGCATCCCTAACAGTTACTTTTTTGTAGTTTAGAAACTAACCTGTAAAAGAATAGCTCACTTTCTAAGTTAACCAGAAGAAAGGTTATACAAAGATCTTTATATTCAATTTAATAATGAAGAGGCAGGCTCAGGGCTGCCTCTTTATTAGGCAGTTTAATAGATAAATTCTCACCTTGACCCATACCTGTCAAGCTTTGGGTTTGAGAATACTGGAAAAGTTGCCTAGAGTGGGAATGGGAGGCACGCGAAAGAACGTAAGATGGGGGTGAAGGGGAGGAAATAGACCAGGGGACAGACGAATGTAGGTCTGGGGGGCAAAGATAACCAGTAGACCAGGGGATGAACGTAAGAACGGGGGAGCAATACGGGATATTTATGGCACCATGTTAGCAGCATAACGTCTAATTTTCAAGTTCGGCCTGTAGGGATTTTATTAATTGATAATAAGGCCTGGGTTTTCGTTGTTTTTGGGGGACCAATAAGCATCCTTGAAATGACTGGCGCAATGCCTGGAGTACGGCAGCCTTTTTTCTCCGGGAGCTGCTGGTTCAGAGCGAACAACGGGAAGAGCGCTGCGGGAGAATTTATACAGGTGAGCAGATAGACTGGACACAGCGGGCGACTGAGTAGTTGATGTTTATAGTGTAAGTGTAGCTTTATGGACGAAACGTACAATAATTTCATATCATCCCGGTCTCAACATACAAAAGCATCGTGGCGGTACATGGCTGGTAGATGAGTTTCTGAGTGTGACAAACGAAGGTGCCGTAAATATCCCGTATTGCTCCCCCGTTCTTACGTTCATCCCCTGGTCTACCGGTCATCTTTGCCCCCCAGACTTACGTTAGCATTAGTCAACAACTTAGAGGCGGAAGTGAGAGCTCCGCGCAACGCAAAAAATGTCCCGGTCGGAACACGTGCTCTAAATAGTAAAACATAAATTAACGAAGCTTTGAGGCAGGTAAATTTTCCTCGAGGAATTTTAATAATCGAGGTACTCAAATCATTCGAGGAATCGTTTCAGACCTATATGTAATGCTGCAGTTCGATACTAAAAAGCTAACCAGAAACTGCTTGCACTGTAAACAACCATCCTCCTCTGAGAAGAGAGAAGTGCCAATCCGAACAAGATGTTTTGTTAATGTAAGCCAATATCTAGAAGTTTGGCTGAACGGCTTCATTCACTTCCTCCACTGCCATCGCTAAAACTACAAGCAGACCACAATTCTAAAACAGAGCAGAAAGTCGACGCCATGGTTCAGAACTTCTTGTGTTTGCTGATTGGACTCTGGAGAAATTCTAATGAATAGTATAGAATGATGAGAACTGAGCTGAATAGCATGCACAGGGAGAACATGCAGAAGGACCCTGGGCTGAGAATCGAACCCAGGACCTTTTTGCTGCAAGGCAACCGTGCTACCAACTGCGCCACTGTTCAGCCCCTAAAGATAGCCCCCAACCCCAAAAGAGCACTTCTCCTTGTGAGAAACAGGCTTTGGTCGCCACAACTTAGTATGCATTATGAAAATAGTCCTTACAATGTATCAAATACAAGGCCACTTACCCCGAGTAAAATCCAGTTCAACCAGTAGCCTTCAAAGGTGAAGCATCATAAAGACTTATGAATACGACAGACAAGATGAGAATAGAGTTAGTAAACAATCCCTCAAGTTTTCAACATCTCTTAGAGGCACCTTTCAAATGAAAAAATAAGAGTGGTATAACTTGAAACCTACCATGACATGACTGACCACCTAGAATGAAACACTGGGTAAGGAAAGCATTCAAGAGGTTCACGGTAGCTTAGAAGGAACTGGAAAGATCCACAGTTTAGGTGGGGTAACCCATTACCAGGACAACTATTGGTTGTTCACTACAAATCTTTGTGGAAGAGTGGTAAGAAGAAAGGCATTGGCCGACTTGTTTTCAGTTGCCATAAGCTAGCAAGAGCAATGTCTCAAAGGAACCAAAGCATCCCACCTTTTTTTACCCATCCTGTGCATGTGTGCATTGGTTGATGTAGAAAGAAGTCCAAAACAAATTATATGAGAACAGAAGCAATGCTTCTGGTAACTGGGAATGTAATTATGGAGTGAAAATGATAGAAAAAGGAATGAATTAAACCAAAACACAAATCATTTGATCCTCTAAGCACACCACTTAACAAACATACCATTATCAGACACTGAATCAGCCGAGTAAATCAACTCTCCCCATAGTCTTCATTTATTTTCTGGTTGCACAAACATGCATCATCCATAATTCATAACACTATCAAGGTAGTCTCTCATTAGCAGCCGTACATAGGCTGGGAAGTTGCTCTAGTTTTGAGCAGTTTCCTTAGCCAACGCCTTTGGCTTGTTTGATCTGCGGGTTAATCGGCTTCAAATTGTGCCAGCGGCCCCTGGCGGCATTAATTGCCACAGGTCTGGGCATTTTAATGAAGGTGTGGAAGGACAGAGGTGTTTTGTTTCGTTCTCTACCTGAACCTTTATCATCAGTTAAATCTTAATGCGGCAGCACTTATACAACCTTTTATTATCTACGTTTTCCTGCAAATTTTCTAATGTTCCAATACAATAATGGTTATGGAGTTTCAACAGCTAGTCATCTTAACTCTTTTGTTAAAGGAAAAATGTCAAACGGGCCAGTCTGCACTGACAAATAAGGCAATTCCAACAATATAAAAGATGCCTGCCAGCAGGTTTAAAAGATCACATTTACATATTAAATGCCTTATCCATTGCTTTTATTCTTAGACCTGAAGTCAGTGAATAGCATAACAAAATGTTATCCAAAGCAACTTACGTGAAGGCCATGTTAGAATTAGATGAATATGGAAGTTGTAGAAGCTGGTCTGACATTTTCTAAAATATTCTCAACAACGTCCTCCAGCCCCCTGTCTGTGGTGTCCTGTTTCTGAGACCTCACTAGGCACTCAGTGGTGACACATTTATAAACACGTCAAGCTTTTGTTTTGAAAAATGCACCTATATAACAGTAAAATGGTGAATTTGTTGGCATCTTTCATCAGTTGATTATATTGACTTTTTTTTTTTTTTTAGGGAAAGAAATAAAGAATTAATGACAAGCTGGCAAATGCTGAGTCGCAGGCAACAGGCTCCGCACTTCCTGCTTCTCGTCAAAGTAACAAGCTCCTCTCAATGTGCCAGGTTGTTTGCAGTCTCGTGCTGTGTGCAGCATAAAATCAATGTGGTTTGCTGAATGATGCAAAGAGGCCAATTATTCCCCCAACTCCTCTGGTACAATGACAATCATTTGCTATGCTGCCAAACAACAATCCCACAATTATTTTTAAACCCAATTTTACCACCAGTAATGTCATGTGTTATCAAATAAATGAGAATGGAGACTGCGGTTCTATAAAAAGACAAATCACATGATAAAATCAACAATGCAGTGAATTTAAGACCTGACAAAAACCTGGTTGAATTTTTTTTACAACCTAATGCTGCAGTTGCTTTTCTATGAACTTCCTCCCGGGAAGTATTTTCTCGTCTGTAAGTTACTTTGGATAAAAGCGTCTGCAAAGTGCAAACACATTAACATACACGAGTTTAAAAAAAGAAAAAAAAAGGTTTTTAAGGTCACGGTTTGAAAACTAGAGGAATAAACACAATCAAATCCTTATGCATAGAGCCGTTTATTCTTTGTTTGCCAAGCAGAAAATGGGAAAACAGCTTGATTAAGAAACACAAACGAATGCTTACTGAATCTACGTTCAGCAAGGACGAGCCAGCCACATCCTGCTTTTAAAGAACGTGGAAGATTATCTTGCTTGATGGAAACCCATCCCAAATCACTCATGGGATGGGTAGTGTCAATAAAAATGATGGTTTTGATTCAAGCAAACCGTAATCTCACTCGTTTAGTTCTCTGGACTCCTCCCTTCCTAAATTTCTTTATGGAAAACATAAATGGCTAGTGTTGAAAGAGAATATTAAAGATAAAGGACTAGATCTGTTTAACTTTCATTAGTGCTTCTTAGTCAACAGGCTAATAAAGCTTAAGATTTTTAAAACAGCCTGCCTAGATGAGTCCTGGCTAGATGTAGAACAGACACTACGCAGTAACAAAGATATAAAGATAGAACTTTTATCAACTCAAACATAAAACATGTATGCCCTGGAAGCATTAATATCAGCTCCTCTTTGATGGCATGGTGAGCATTTCTATAAGTGACAGAAACCCAAATTTACAATTAATACACCCCTAAGTCCTACATAGAGTCAATATATGGGTTACCAGAAGTTGGGGATGTGTGTTATACTGATTTACAATTAATGCAGGTTATTAATTAGCTCTCAAGGACAATTGTTTATTATTTTGTGAACCTTCGACGCTTTTTTGAATTTTATGAGGAGCGAGACATAATGTTCTGTCAATTTCTTGGTTGTGTGCATAAGCTGTGTGTTAGATAATGCCATTTACGCTAACAGCTGAAACGAGATGCCTGTCTGTTATTATTTTAGTGTGCAGGCATGTGTTAACACTGATATTTGGGAGTTTTTTCTTTCACTTAATGACATTGAGCAATATGTATTATGTTTGTCTCTTTCCATTAAACTGTTGCATGAGAGCAGCAACTTAAAATCACTGGTGATTCATTGTCGTCTGTTTACCATGTGTTTAGTTATCTAGCTAAACACACATCTAGCAATGTGTTTAGCTTTATATGTTTCGCTAGCTGTCTAACTAAACACATAGACAACTACCTATGTCAACTAGCTAAAAAGACAGCTAGCTGTCTACCTAAACACACTAGACAGTTTAGCTAGCTGTCTAGCAAAACACACTCAGCTATTTTTTTAAACTAGCTGTCTGGCTAAACGAAGACAACTAGCTATGTTTTAAGCTAGTTGTCTTCTACAATGACACTATGTGTACAAAGAGGATGTGGTAGTCAGTTTCTCATTGCATCTTTCAATGCCATTGAAGTTAAACCAATAGGGGAATTCTAATTGTAATCCAAGACAGATGAGAATGTGAAATAACTGGCTATTCAAATAAATGCTTTATGTCTTCACTGTTAGTAAATGCCACTTCCATATACTCTGCCGATTAACATTTCCAACACAGTGCACAATAGCATTGACTGACCAGTCAGCCAGGACCTGTTCAGATGGCTCCGATAGCCCCGGCATTATAATTCAGAGCAATAGCGCTCTAAAGTGCTGCTGTTGTTCACCAACAGAAAGTCATCGAATGCAATTTTATTCAGAATGTCAGTTGTGTTTTGCAGCTCAAAGCTCTGGCTGAATTATTTATTTTTCCAATTCCTCGCTGTGTTTTCTTGCTCTCTTTGTTCAGGAGGTCTCTAAGCTAAGCCGCTGCAGACGGAGTCCGGGGATTCGCCCGCCGTTTTGGGGTGTTATAAAGCCTGTTTTAAATGTCCTCAGCGAAGTCTGACTGAAATGTCCACTTCTCTGTTTATCTTCCTACTACTTTTGACTGTGTAATATGCATTCAGTCAGAGACAGAGACACACACACACAGCTTCACAGACAGGACCCAGGGGCCAACCTATCCTCTGAAAACTACTAATCAACAATGAGTCACCCAGCAGCTTATCAGATACTCTTTTGTAACGCTGCTGTTCAGTTTTTTTGTTGTTTTTTTTTTTCGTCTTCTCAGGCACGTTGCTGCCTGGGACTAATTTCAGAGATAAAACACCCCGGGGTAGATAGGTATTAACAAGGATGACTCATGTTTCTGCAACCTTAAAGGCCGATCAAAACTCTGTGTTTCATTGAAGGAATCTTTCGCTAATTTTCTCCTTATTAAATGCACACTGTGAAGCGTCTTTGAAGTTTTACATTGAAAGACAAAGTGTCGTCCTCCAGCAGCCTCATCCCCAGAGATGAGCAAATGCAGTTTGCTCCAAGACATGACGGCACGCTTAGTGGGACACAGCTGGTAAAAAACAACAGTTGTGCTTGATTCAAAAACTTAATTAGCACAGAGAAGAGACCAAATGACTAATACAAAACTGAACATGTTTTGTTGCGTTATTAGTCTTGATAAAAGTTAGAGGTAAATAAAAAATTGTTCTCTGGTAAAATTAGGGCAGTATTTGTTTATGGTGGGGCAATGTTGGCGATAAAGGAATCAGATAGAGAAACTTAGTACTGAACGTTCACAGAAATAAGTTAAAAATATGACAGTGTCTTAATCTACCTTGCAGAAGGCTTTTAAAACCAGATATGATTTTCACTTTCTTATAATACTACAATTATACACAACTACTGTTATGATCTTTGGGTATTTGTGTTCTGTGCTTTCTGTTTAGGATCATTCCTTTATTTTTTTTGCACGTTAAATTTTGCTATATTAGTTTATTCTTCTGTTAGGTCTTTGTTGCTTTTTCTTTTGAGCATTTGATGGATGCTTTCTATACATTAGTCTTTCCCCCCCATAATACAACTCGATCCAACCTCTACAACGCCAAACATGACAACTACTAACCACACAGACCAAGCACTGACTAAGGCAAAAGTCAGTAAAACCCAGGGCTTTTGGTAGAGTTAAAAGTCCAAACTGCAAAAACACTAAATCTTACTAAGGAATTTTGGTCTAGTTTCTTGTGCAAATATCTCAGTACACTTAATAAATCAAAACTAATTTACAATCAAATTTTCAGCACAATATAGGAGCCTTTTCTAAGTCAATATTCCCTTAATATTCTTGGAAAAAGTACTTGTTCCAGCACCAGATTATTTCACTTATGACAAGCTCTTTTCTCCATGTTATAATTGAAATAATCTGCCAGGGGAACCAGCATGTTTTCATCAGCAATTATTAACTTTAACACACGCTCCTGTATCTTGCTGAAAAGTTACTTATAAGTTTAGTTTTGTCTTATTTCAAGTACACTAAGATATTTGTACAAGAAAGTATACCGAAAATACTCTATAAATATTTTGTGTTTTTGCAGTGCAAGATTTCATGTTCAAGTTTAAATAATATTAACAATCAGCTCTTGGTCACCTACAGCTTGCAGTGTTGCACAGGGACAAATCTATGTTTAGAAATCCTTGCATTTTCCCCTTTATTTTCAGTAATTGGCAAAGTGAATCACTAAATCCTAAAAGATCCTAAAAAAAATAGAGAAGTTACAACTTAAGATTTGATTGACAATGTTTAGGGAAAGTTTGCATAAGGTAAAGAGCCAATATTGTACCAATGTATCAAGTAGACCTCTGCCAGAGTTAACAAGATATTTAGTTTTTTTAGGACATTTTTTCCTTTTTCAAAGAGTTGTCCTACCACAATGACAGATTTATATGGATAGCAGGCAGAGTTGACTGGTCTGGACAGAACTTGCCTTTTCAATTCCCACCCGTAGCCAGAGTCTTCATAGCTTGTTAATTCTCTGCCAGTCAGAGTTACAGGATGTGCTGCTGTCCTTTCAGAGGACAGGGTTTTTAAAACTGCTCTGTTCTTTGAAGAATTGATAAAAGTAAAAAAAAAAAAAAAACTGTTGTCCAGTGACAGCTGGAGAAACACAAGCGACCAGAAATGAGAAGTGATTACAGAAAAATAAGGTTCCCTTAACATCATCCATGAGGAATGCCTGGTAGTTACAGCCGCCGCTGACGTTTCTATTTATAATTACAGATGTAACAGAATTTAAATTAAAAATTGAAGTCTATAACATATCAAATCATATCATTTTCAGGCAGTCTTTATAAAGAATAGTGTCCCTACTAGAGCTGAAGTGTCACTCACAGGAAGATGCCATTAGTCAAAAATCCACATTTAAAGCCACTTTAGCTCACGGGAACAAATATCTTAATCTGTGAGAGTACATAACCGATGGTCCGATAAAGCTAGCGTCAACGCTTGCTACATTCAGAGGACAAAGAGGCAAGCATGTAATATGCACCATCCAACTGTTAGGAACATGGGTGACAGCAACATCCTGGTAGAGGGGAAAACTGTTAGAGGAAACTCGGATACCCAGAATGTCTCAACCAAGTCAGAAATGCAGTAGATTTCTGAATTTATCCCTTATTAAAACTGTTTTCTCTCTCTCTTTTGTTCTCACCACAGTTAGTAAATAGAAATCCATTTTTGTAATCCTAACCGACCTCAAAGGAGAAAGATGTCGGAGACTAAGAAAAAGATTCGATTTTTTTCCAGGGTATTTAAATGTCTGGTTTTCAGCCATTCCTCTTTAATGTGACATTACTGAATGTTGTGCATTTAGTATTGAATGTTTATTTTGTCCATTTTGTCACATTTGGACCCAACACTCCTGGGTTGTCAGGACCATTTACCTAAAAAAAGGGATTATTGAACAGAAATTACTGGAATTACAAAATAATTACAATTACAACACCTAAATCACTCTCCGTAATGCACCACAGTACATCATACACCACCCAAACTACGCGCTCCACCTCCATTACATCACACTCATCTATTATTACCTAATGGGGTTAGGACTTACCCAGTTCACCAAGGAAGCCACGCTAAACTCCTGTGAAAATCCCCAGAGTGCCCCGCTTCTCCATCCTACCCATCATCCTCAGGCATGGCGTTCACTAGCAAAGGGGCTTAAAAGCGTAAATTATGAATAAGAGAAAACATCTCAGTGCTGTACCCAGCTCAGCTCATTATACTGAACTTCTTTCTATTCTGTTGTACAAATTACCCCTCTGCTTCTACTGTGGGATGTCAATTAAACCTCTGCAGTGAGCATCAGCATAAACGCATTTAACACTGCGTGGTTACTACAACTCAGACGCATCTGACTGGACCGTTTGTCGCTCCGTCCCCCTCCCTGCCCCCGTTAAGCCTCGTCTAATGAAGACACACACGCCACCCAACGTGGAGAAATATGGTAGATGAGTGCTGCTAAGCAACACATACATGAAGTCGCCTCCCCAGAGAAAAGTGACACCACTTGGCCTACAGTGTCCCCTCTGCCTATCTGTCCACAGCCTGGTAATAAGGATATGCTGCATGGCGGTGAGAAGTTCATGTCTCGCTGATGCCTTCTCTTGCTTTTTGAAAGATGGAGACATGGACTCGACTCCTCTGTGATTTTGTTGAGCCCCCACGACAACCAGGCAGGTTTAAGTTGGGACGGGTTAGGAGCAGCGTTCCTGTAGCAGACAGCTAGCACTGTAAGCTTTAGCACTGCTTTTCACCTGCTTCCTGTATGGACGCTTCAGTGGCTTTTATCGGACTTTGAGAATCTGCTGCAGACCTGAACATGTGTGTAAATATGAAGATTCCCAGAATTTATATGTTTAAGTATAAAATGTGGTTGAAATTATAATGATTGTTTAACCAAACAGATGGTTTCAGATTGGTCCCAAATGAATTCGGCAGTATGAATTTTTCCGCATCATATCCAGTTGGAACCAGATATTTACATACGAAGAATAAAAAAGACACAAACATTTTTTTCCCTCACTGTCTAAAGTTAAATGAGACCAAACTTTTCTTGTTTTCACTTAGCTAGAATTACTCAAATTATTTCTATTTGCTAAATGCCAGAAAACGTGGCGAAAACATTTTTCAACATTTTTTTTGTAACTTTCCTGGAATTAAATAGTTTGCACACATTTGGTCAGTGTCAGGAAAAAGAGATCATTTGTGAGCAAAGCAAAGCAAAATCTTTTTTGAGTTAAAGTTGAGAAGCTATAATAGAAAAATGAAATAAAATTGCAAGAGGGAATCTGAAACTCAAGTATCACTAACCACTAAATTTGTATCAATATTATGGATTGATCTGCCCAACTACCAAATTCAATCCAAATAATTAATGTGGTTTAACATTCATGCCAATAATTTGTGAATTTAAACTTCTGACTAAAACTGTAAATTAACAGATTTATGTAAAATGCTGGCTGCACAGTGGCGCAGTTGGTAGAGCTGTTGCCTTGCAGCAAGAAGGTTCTGGGTTCGATTCCCGGCCCAGGGTCTTTCTGCATGGAGTTTGCATGTTCTCCCTGTGCATGGTGGGTTCTCTCCGGGTTCTCCGGCTTCCTCCCACAGTC
>CAEGAE010098615.1:0-72634 GCA_903067095.1 Girardinus metallicus
GGCGGCTACATACGAAAGTGCTCCCTGTCTTTATGCAGAAGTCGGGGCCTTCCTCCCTTCGGATCGCTTGGATCCACTGCGTCCGTTGGTCCGGGTCCGTCGGGAACGCATGATAGGACAGATATGGCTGTTTTCTTGCACCACACGAACAACCACGGACTGAACAAAAACAACTCCGCCGAGACTGAGCCATTTTCCTAGCCTTTTAATGCTGACGCTATAGCCACCGGAAATTGTCAAACCCCACATCCGCTTTAAAACGCGGAAGCGTGAAAAAGGTCTATATGTTTAATATTTAGCGCCCCGATTCATACTCCAGTAGGTGGCGGTAATGCACACCAAACGTTGATTGCCAACCGCCGTTATAAAGAGGAGGAAGACAGAAAAGAGGTAAAAATAGAGAATATAAACCAGCACGAGAATAAAGGTAGCAACATAACGAACGACTAAAAGCTTAAATAAAAAATGTCAAATCTAAGAAAAAGTCATTTAAATTATGATAATTCACACAATGGCTTGTAAAGCTATTACTTCCCATTTACGTTTTACTTTCTCAATCTTACAACCACAAAGGGTAGTTGTAAAAAAAAATTTTGGGCTTACTCCAGTCTGCCATGTTGTGGAAAAATAATGCAATAAAATATTTTATTGCATAAAATAATTTATTTTATGCAATAAATTATGCAATAAATTGGCCAAATGCAACAAAAATCTGAAAATCACAATGAATATTCAAATTTACTTGATTGCCTTTTTTAAAAAGGTGTTGGGCTTTTTGGGTCTAAAGAACCAAGCAGCATGTGAGCGACTACAAAGGTCCAGTCCTCGTATTTCTTTGTCTTCCAGGGAATCAACACAGTTTAATGTCGCTGCATGCACTTCTGTATGAAATCTCTGAGAACATCTGCTGTGGAGAAGCAAACCACACCAGAGACACAGAAATACATTTGCAGAAATGAAACATGAAACCATCTCTGGTGCCCGTGGCTCCGACCAGCTGGAACATTCTGTAAAGGGATAAGATGAGACCCTGTGCTTCCGTGAAGATGAGCCAAAGAAGTATTTCTTCCTTTTCAACGCGGCACAGTCACGGCATGTGAAGGCACAGCCAACAAAAATCTTATGAAAGCTGCTTCCTGTCTTTTTAAAATCTGCAGGATGAGACGGAGGGAGAACATGGAAGTGATGTTTGTTTTTTAATAACGCTGAGCTGCTCATTAAGCATCCAAGGCTGCTTAAACGAAACTTATAACAGAGGAATTACCAAGAGATGAATGATGTTTGCATAATTTATGCCCAATTATAGCAACCCAAATTCAGAGAAGCAGAACAAGGCTCAGGGAACAAAGCTTGAATATCATCGTTCACTGACCTCTGGTGGAGCTGCAGCTTCTCCTCTGGAGCTGGAGCATCACTGCAGGAGAAGCCTTCACACATCACACGTAGGAATTCATAATGGATGCATTTATGTGTGTGTAGCAAATTATCTGAAAACTCCTGACTATTTTTGTCTACGCAGTGAAGTGGGTCAGCGCAGATGTCTCATGATTTCTAAAAGCCTGGCAGTGCTTTTCTGACTGATGGTAATTATTCAGAGGTGTCTATCAAATAAGCCATAAGTCATACAGCTGATACAGTCCAATGGTTTATATTGATCTTTTATCAATCCTGTTTTGCTTTATTTGAAATATTTCTTCATGAATTCTTATAATAGCAACATAAACTATGTTTGGTGCGTTAAAGAGCAAATTCGACACCAGAAATAAATCCTGTAGTTTTAATGTCAGTTTCTTGCATTGTGATGCCTTAATAATCTGCTAATAGACAGAGTTGAGTAGCAACTACTTAAACTACTCAGTTACGTTGGAAAAAAAAAATACTTTTAGGAGTATTTTTACTACGCTTGAGTAAATGTATTAAGAAGCATCTCTAGTCTTACTTGAGAAAAATTTCTGGATACTCTACCTACTTACTGTACAATGGCTGCTGGAAAAGGGAAGAAATTATTTACTAATTGCAACAAATTAGCCTGCCTGTTGTAAACATTAAGCAAAAAAGACAACTGTCTGTTTTTCAATACTTAATTTAACATTTGCATAACGTCTGCCATTTTTCAGTCCATTTTTAAATCATAAGTAAGTTTTATTTAGCTGAACTGAGAGCACAAGTGGCTCTTCGTGTTGAGTTGTCACCTAAATTCCAAATATAACTGGGACCTATTATGTAAAATTCACATTTTGCACTTTTTTGCACTTATATTTGGGTCCCTACTGCCTTCACAAACGGTCCAAACACCAAAAATCAATATCTTGGAAGGATTAGCCTTCCAAATGTAATGTCGCAAATCAGCAAGCACTGCCTCTCACTTAGGAAGCTCAGCCCATTACTTAGCAACCCAAGCAGAGTTCCAGCACTTTTGGTCAGCTGGTTTTACCACAAAATAAATCCATCTTTAAATGTGACAACATTTATTACTGGTTATAATTTTTACCTGAAGGAAGAGCCCTGTGAAGGGGACCCATAATGCAAAATTCCCGTTTTGCACATTTTTTACTTCCATTTGGGTCTCAACTGCTTCTAAAAACACGGTTTCTGGTGATGAGTTAATGTTTTTTTGGTGTCTGGAAAACTAGCTGCTTCAAAAACTTCCCAATTGTTGAGTCACAATCAATAGGGACTGCCCCGTTACCTAGCAACCCCATGCACTGTACAATGGCTGCTGGAAAAGACAAGTATTTTGTCTTATCTGACTTATCATCCAGAAACCGTCCGGTTGTATAATTACACATTCATTTGCAGTCATTTTCACATGCGAGTGTATACGTTGAGTTGGGGGTGTGGCCAGCAGAAGCTTATTTAGATTTAAAGTGACAGGAACCACTAAAACAACTAATTCTGAAAGGGGCTCAAAATAGGCAGACTAAAATCTCACTAAGAATGATTTTATGCAAACAATGTAATGAACATGCTTTGTGTAACCCATAGACCTATCCTAACCTGTTCAAGGAAGCATTATAGGTCACCTTTCAGACATCTTCCTTTCTTTTTGCAGCTTTTCTTAAACAGTTCTGAGTCTCGGAGACGTTCCAGTTCCACACAGTCGAGATTTCAAAACCTCCTGATCCAAACTGTGGAAGGCCTGTGGGGTGCAAATCACCACCGTTAGCTGCTAATCGCGTTAATGAATCCAGGCCTGAAAAATGGCAGACGTTATGCACATATTTTTATGGTTTGATCATCTTGAAAATAGTGAAAAATAATAATTTGTGACCATTTTGTATTTTTTTGTTACCAGCCATTAGATTCTTTCCATACGTCAACTTGCTGTTTGCTGAAACTGAAATGAGGTGATTATTAGGTTTTTTCCCCAACAGTATAATCTAAAACATATCGCCAAATCACAACATGAATTGTTCACCGGATGCAACATTAATTCCTTTTACAGGCATCTCAGTCTGAAGACCTAAATACTGTAGGAAACCTGTAGGGAGAGCTGAAGAGAAGACAGCAGCAGAACAGACCCAGGAATCTAGATGATAAAGAGATCGAATAAAGAGGAACAGACAAATGCAATTTCCATCTGGCGCAGCAGCTGCAATGCCCCAGACTGGAAAACCCGACAGAGGGCGGAGAAGTGAACAAACAATCCACTCTTTCCACCATAAAGGACACAAATGTTGTTGCAATTCCTAATCGTCTTCATCAGGGACGTTTTTCCCTGCTGGTGTCTGGAGGGCGAGAGGACAAGTTCCCTCTTACGACCAAAAGGCTTTTAAATAGTAACAGAGCAATGTTTCACTGATGTGTTTCCATTATTTATTAATTGTACTTTTATTACTCTTAAATGTTTTAACTCTTTTTTAAAGAAGTTTCTCATTTACTATTTGTTGCTTAAATGCTTAAATTAAATTTATTGTACAAATAAAAAAAAACCTGCTTTTCATTTTCTGAGAGGTTGAATGATAAATAAACTCAACTTAAAGGTTGGATTTTCCTTAAACTTTCAGGGTCACATTGTGGTACTGCAATAAAACTATGAGTGGATTTTTGCAAGTTATTTGCTGTGGGAGTCAGTATTAAGATTCAGTGAGAGCAGCAACACTTTATTTCTCAGCTTTAAATAATCTGAAAATATAAAACTGCTTTAAAATCCTACTTATGAAGAAGACACTTTTGTTTGATGCAAATATGTATTTCAGCTTTCAATTAATGTAATAATTATGATTATTTTCTTTTTAAAAATTCTTATAACAGCGTTTTTGGCTTTAGATTGTAATATTTTACTGTTGACTATTCTAAATTCTGCATATAAATCCCAAGATTTTAAAATAAAAGAAATATGTCATAATTCTGTACAAAACACAGTTTATGAATTTTTAAAATCAAATGAATAATGCAGAACCTGCTGTTGTTCCCTGGTGCTCCAGCAGATGGCGCCCCAGGATAATCTTTCCAAAGACAGTAGATCTAGGTAGATAATCCAATGTTTATATTGTAGGTACATTTATAGATCTTTAATTTACAGTTTTCTTTCCTCTGTCATACAAGGTGACCAAAAAAAAAACAAAAAAAACCCCAGAAGAAACAAGAGAAAAAGCATACAGTACAATCAAGAAACCAAACCTATAGAACATATGATTGTCACTTACTGCGAGTCACAAAAAAAGTACGTACTGTGAATAAATAATCTACAGAAATATTTACAATATGCACACAGCGAGAACTCAATGGAAGTGCAAATAAAGCTTTGGATCCCCGAACAGGAAAACAAGTTAGCAGATGTAGCCATAGATGTCATAGTTTTACAGGACATTTAGGAACATTTAAGCTTTGACCTCCTGCATTCAATGACTCTCAAAAGTGAGCTGAGCAGAAACAGAAACGAGCGGAGCGTCAAAATGGACACGTTACAGTATGTACAGCGCAGCGCATTCCTGTGGAAAACCGGACAGTGTCTAATGCTCGCCGTCCAATGAGGATCAAGGCAACAACCACGCGACTACAGACAGCTTAGACAGAGAGAGAGAGAGAAAGAGAGAGAGAGAGAGAGGGATCCAGAGAGGAAATGAAACTGCTCATTGTGCTCCCGTTGACTCTTTCGCTGCGTTACTTAACCCTGTACAACTCTTTCCCGTCTGGACGGTAAAAAGGAAGAAGAGCTGGTCAAAGAGGAGCCGCAGGTAAGGTCAGGTGTGTAACTGTTTGCTCCGGTTGGCTCGGTTACACACACTCTTCACATAATGCACACACGTGAGCTGCAGTCCATCTGCACTGTCCCACAGTTTCATGGAGACGGCAGGAGCTCCGCCTTAACCTGAGTTCAAGTACTCCAGCGCCACTTCGTAGCAGAACTTGTACTGATCCTGCAACGCATAAAAATAAGAGATAAATGAGATATTTGCGGTTAAATCAGCATGCTCAGATAAAACACACACTAAATACACACGTAGGATGTCTTTAAAGCTGTTCCAGGTGATTCTTCCTTGAACAAGTTACTTAGGATAGGCCTATGAGCTACACAAAACATCCTCATTACATTTTTTGCTCAAAATCATTCTTAGGTATTGAGATTTTAATCTCAGTTCTCCCTATTTTGAGCTGCTTGAGGGACTCTTTAAATCCAAATAAGGTGCTGCTCAGCAACAATTATTGACTGTTTTCAGTCAATAATTAATATTTATTTTAAAAAAAGTACTAGTTTAACTGGCAGATTTTTTCACTTACAACAAAACATTTTCCCCATGTCTAAGTGAAATAATCTACTGGAACTGGTATTTTTTCATAGATATTAAGGAATTATTGACTTAAAACAAGTTTCTGTATCTTGGTAAAGAGTTACTTATAAATTATTTTTGTTTATTTCAGGTGTGCTAACACATCTACATTAGAAACAAGACATGATGCGCCTGGGCTACAAACTGAGCTACCAAGAGCCTCCGTTTTGAGTTTTATAAGTCGTATGTCTATAATTCGCTCAAGATCGGAAAACAAAAGCGAATATTAATGAAACTGCACAACAGTTGGGTTTATTATTGGTATTTTGAGATGAAAAGTAATAAAATGTTATAAAAATATTTAAAATTGTTTTATTATTCCTGGAAAACATCAACATGGATAAGAGCAACATACAAAAACCTCAGCATTTGTCAGATATCATGTTCTTCTTTTTTTCGTTGCGTGTAAAACAACATTGACATGAATCTGTCAACTGGAAACTGAGTGGCTTGTTCATTTCTGATCCTTCAGTGGATCCTTGACCAGAAGTCAACTTCATTGTTATTACTGCGCAGAACACTTCAAAACTCAAATAGATCTATTTTTACTTTTTATGCAGATTTCTGAGTCTTTAATTGTTGTACAAGAGCGACGTTTCTTCTTTCTCAAGGTTAAGATACAAAAACACAAAGCAGACAAAATACCTTCAGCCTGACCTATGGCAGAAGATTTCATGCAGGCCCCTTAAAAAGATTCAAAAAAGCAAACATTGTTTGAGAATAACATTTTAGACCTTTAGTTTATTCCAGAAGGAAGAAATTTAATTCTGAGCTGTTCTAGCTCTAATTTTTGAATGATACTCCAGTGCCAATATGTAAAAAAGAGAGAGGGGATGGAGATCAATACATTGTATTGCTGAGAAGGAGAAAAAGAGGAGCTTTCTTTTGAAATTTTGAGAACTTTAATACAGCGAACCCCTGATTATTTGTGGTTCAGGATTTGCAGATATTTATGTGGAACTTGACTCTAAATTATGAACAGAAAAATGGCTTAACCCTGGATTTTATGTCTGAAATACTCAAAAGATAAAACAGATATGTGAAGCTGAAATGTCTGGGATCAATGGCATTGGCTGACATTTACCAATCCATGTGCTGGTGCTGATTGTAGGTGTTAGCTTCTGCGCTAATGCTTAGGCTCCTTCTAACAACTGAAGGAAGTTGAAAAGAGAAATTTCAATATACTACATGGACTTAATATTGTATTAAAAAGCATTTCTGCCTGAATTGAACATCCATTGTTCAATATATGCCAGACTGAGTCACATCAGGATCTAAATATCTCCAAAAGTCTGAGTCTAAGGATGAATTTTTCTGAGTGCGCCTCACCAGCAGGTCCACCATGTTGGGTTTGTTGTTCCTCAGTGTTTTGACGGCGTGAAAAACATCCACGGAGTGTTGATGCTGAAGCATCTCACACACGATGCTGATGGCACAGAAGGTCCCACTCCGGCCGCCTCCGTTCCTGCAGAAGTCACCATGAGTCAAGAAAAGCTTTTTTTATAATAATAAAAAAAATCCAGAGCAAAGGATGGAGCTTTTGTTGCAGTAATGGTTTCCAGACAGTAGGTGGAGATGTTTTCTCTCTAATGCCAGCCTCCCTCCTAGTCAGCATGAGGTCGGGGGAACTTACAGGCAGTGGACGACAGTGCGTCCCTCTCCGCCGTCGTACTCCTCCTGCCACTTGTCCACCTGCCGGATGAGCTTGAGGAAGGAGCGCTTGGACATGGGCGTATCTCTGTACATGGGCCAGCCCAGGAACTGGAACTGCTGCACCATCCTGTAGCCATCCTGAGGCTGGAGGGCCGAGACAAACCAGTTATCCCAGGTTACCACGCATATATGGGTTAATGGTTCGATGCATTTCTGGTGTAAAAACTCCAGATGGAGCTAGAGCTGACAGAGACGGATAAAGAAGAGATGATCCTGCAGACAGGAAGGCGGAGGGTGATGGATGAGCTGCTGCTGGGGACAGATGTCTGACCGTATCGATCAATAACTCCTGTCAGTGATCATATGTGATTAGACTGTCTGGTACTTTACATGTCGCTGCCTCAGCCAGTCGCAGCGCATTAATAAAATGAAGAACCAGCTTATTCAGGTGAGCCCAGGTAAAACCAGCATGGAACTCGGAGGGTTAAACTGTTGGATTACGTAAATATGATGGAGTCTGGAAACTCCTGATATGTTTAGGTTTTGATATTTTCTCATTTGTTTCATGAATTTAACCTCCATAAGATAAACAAAAGATGTTCTGAATGACTGAAATGGAACAAAACGAACAAAAAACCCCACAAAGGAGCAGGATGTGAACAAAAGTCACATCTGAAGAACAAACATTAATGTCCAGAATAAAAACACAAGGAGAGATGGATGGATGGACGGATGGATGATTGGAGGAAATAGAACAACGAATGGATGGTTGATGGATGAATAGAAAAACAGATGGAAAAATGGTTGAATATATGGGTGGATGGATGAACCAATGGACAGATGACCCAGTGGATGGAAGGATGAATGGAAGAACAGATGGATGGATGTTGGATGGATGAATGGATGGATGGACAGATGGATGAATGACAGATATAGATAGACAGAGGGATACAAAGATTAATGGATAGATGGATGGAGGGATGAATGGAAGAACAGATGGATGGATGAATGGATGGATGGACAGATGGATGAATGACAGATATAGATAGACAGAGGGATACAAAGATTAATGGATAGATGGATGGAGGGATGAATGGAAGAACAGATGGATGGATGATGGATGGATGGACAGATGGGTTGATGATGGATGGATGGATGAACCAATGGACAGATGACTAATGAATGGAAGAGCAGATGGACAGATGGATGGATGACAGATATAGACAGAGTGATACAAAGATTAATGCATAGATGGATGGAGGGATAAATAGGAGAACAGGTGGATGGATGGACAAACAGAGAAAAGAATAAATAATTTTTAAAAGAAAAATAATTCATAAAACTGACATCAAGCTTCACATGAATGTTTTGGGTGAAAACAAATCAGCTGAACAAGATGATCTACAGGTCAGAAGTGAACAGAAATTTATGTCTAAAAATAGTTAAACCTCCTTAGTTGCTGCTTTTTTACTTAAAAACATTACTAATTATCAAACATTTCACCTAAAACAATTATTAGTTTTTTAGATCTGATGCAGGAAACCTTTATGTTTCACCATGAACTAGTGTGAACCTCTGATTTGGCCTTTTCTTAAGAGCAGGTGGAAAGTTATCAAGCTGTCCCAAAGATTTCTGGCAATCACTCCTCGGTCCAATCAGTGGCGCAGGAGCGGGTTACAAAAAATGAGTCTGCCTCTGCATAGCTTGAACGGACAGGTCCACGTACGTGTGTGTGTGTGAGGTGAGTGGTGACAGGAGAAAATGGCCGTCATATTCTCTGCTGGGGAGACAAACAAACGCCTGCGTACCCGAGCCGCGTTGTAAATCCGAAATATTCTGCTGATGATGTCTTCCTCCAAGTCAGCGGAGACGAATTCCACCTGGATGGGCCCGTGGCGGTGGACTCCGTTTTCAGGCCAGTACTGTGGACACAGCTAAACAGAACGGACACATTCAGACGGAAAGAGATGCAGACAAATCAACACACAGGCAGAGAAAACACAGCAAATAAAAACAAAAACATGGATGATTTATTAGTTTCAAGTTCAAAGTCAGTGGAAGTGATTTTTATCTCCTAGTATGTTGTAAAAGAAAACAGAAAACACCAGGATAGGCCACGAATTCACTAAAAGTGAAGTGTTTTTACTGAAAAACAACAAAGAAAGGACTTTAATACTCATGTACCTCAAGTAGGGCAGCTTTTAACTAATCAACACATTCTTAGTTTGTCATTTCTGAGTAAAACATCGAAAAAAACCTTGAGTCATTCATTCCCTTCTTTAAAAAAAAAAATTATTTTTGAAGCTGGTAAAATTGGTAATAAAAAAGCTAAATTTCAGTTTAAACGATCAAGTTGCCTCTTCAGAGAAGCATCAGTTAAGCTCAAAATGTTTAATAAACACATACATTTTACCATAACTGAAATATTTATGTTTAACTGAGGAAGAAACGCTTTGAAAAATATTTTCAATAATCCATCCATCAATGCAGATTTCCAGCTCTTGCTACATCTTGCTTCAGGCAGATGCTGACCACCTTTTCCAGTAGAAAACCAGGAACTAAAAATTGGAACAGTGGACACCAAAGGACTGCAAACGTCAATAGAACCAAATCATTTCCAAAGAGTTTCAAAATCAGCAAGCCCCTTCTTTCCAACTACGCCTCCAGATCCGTAAACAGTCTTGGTGACCAACGGCAACCATTGCAGTAGGATCAAGCTCAACTTTGGGTTGACGATACAAACCAATCCAAACAAGCTGCTGCTGGCCACGCCCCCCCAACTCAACAATTACATTCACACTTCAAAATGGCCGCACAATTATACAACTGCACATCTTTGAAAAGCAGAAGTAGGGCCTCCAGCACAACCAGCAAGAATGCAGTAAGTGGTTTCTGGATGGTAAGTCAACAACAAAACACTTGTTTTTTCCAGTAGCCATTGTACAGCGCATGGGGTTGCTAGGTAACAGGGCAGTGCCTATTGATTGTGATTCAACAATTGGGAGGATTTTGAAACAGCTAGTTTTTCAGACACCAAAAAAAACATTAACTCATCACCAGAAACCGTGTTTTTAGAAGCAGTTGAGACCCAAATGGAAGTAAAAAATGTGCAAAACGTGAATTTTGCATTATAGGTCCCCTTCGCAGGCCTCCTCCCTTCAGATATAAAATACAAACAATAATAAATATTGTCACATTTTAAGATGGATTTTTTTCCCCTAATCAACTCCCATTGCTTTAAATGTGCTGAATAAACATATGCAGATGTATTTGTGTTTTTTATCTTTCTACAGTCTACTACAAATTAGGAGTGTAACAAAAACCATACACATATGAAGTGCATAACTAAGCAATCAGTTCATATCACCGTCTCTGTTATAGTCCTTTATCTGGTTACATATTTGTATGTAACACACATATTCATGTTCCTAGACAGAGCAGGACTTCTCACATAAAATCCGTTAACACAGCACCTTCCCACATCAAAGTGTGAACTCGTTTATTTGTCTCTAAAATATAAATGTCGTGAAATTATGGGTCATTTCTTCATTTTTATCTAATTTACTGCTTTTTCTTAATTCTTGCTGCATTAACGGAGGTTTTCCAAATTTTAGACGATTGGACGTTCCCTGTGGTTCTCACTGTGTTGGAAACAAGGTTATGCAAAAATAAACTTGTGAAGTTTGCTAAAAGCTTTAATTGGAAATGTGTGTTCTGGTCAGAAAACGAAAAGTTTGGGTATTTTGTTGGGTTTGGTGTGAGACAAAGGATGAATAACTGAATATAACTTAAGGGTGACTGTTCAGTAAAGGATATGTGTTTCTCTTTCAAAGGCTACAAAGAAAGAAAGAAAAGAAGAAATGAAAGACACTAGAGGGGAAAGAAAAGGATTCAAGGAAGGTAAAGAACAAGGAGGAATTCAAGGAAGGAAGGTCACAAAAACAGAAATTAAAAGACGAAAAGAATGATAAGGGAGAAGGGAGAAAAGATAAAATAGAGCAAGGAGAAAAGAATCATACAACAAATGAATGTAGGTACCTTAAATGGAAGGACACAAGGAAGTTAGGAAGGAAATTAAGGCAAGAAATAATGGAAAGAAGAAAAAAAGAGAGAGGAGAGAAGGACACATGGAAGTAAATGTTACATTTTTCTGAATTCACTATATATCTTGCAGAAAAGTTACTTTTAAGTTAATTTTGTCTTATTTCAGGTGTTCCAAGTTATTTACATAAAAACTTGGCACAAATACTTGGTAGGATTTTGTGTTTTTGCAGTGCAACTCCTCCATGGTCACTCAGTTCTCTGAAAAATTACACAAAGAATGAAGGACAGCATAAAGCATTTGGACAATGGAATAAGATATAAAGTTTTAAAATACAAAAATGACTCCCTACTATTACTTTTTATTTCCTCATTTGTTGAAAATGTTGATAAATTCTTGACAAATTCCACTCATTGGAGTATTGTTGAATGGTCAGCCATCAACTTGCAGCCGTTCTATTAATGCAGTCAACTTTTTTTGCTAAGTCACAAAAAGCATCAATACTTTGATCTAAAATGGCAATAAATGATAAAAGAACAGGCTCAAAAAACAAGGTCATTCCAAAGTGCTCCCGACTGACAATGGAGCTGGCAGCCGAACAGAGACGTCAACCCCTGAGGGACAGCTTCAAAAGAACAGCAAAGTCTCGCCAATTTCTGCCCAGCAGGTGAGGACGCGCAGTTGAGAACACGCACCTGTGGAGCTGCACTGCTGGCCTCACAGCGCTAAATCAGAGCACACACAGATGGACGCTCCTTCCTGCGGAGTCACATAGTCACGAGCAAACAGCTACCCTACCTCGAAGAATGCAAATTAACAGCACAGAAAAACGTGCGCAGAGTCAAGCATACAATTAGCCATCGACTCCTCTGTTGCAGCAAAAGTGCAAACACATACGCAGTTTGAGCAGCAGCTTAAGCTCCACTTTCAAGCTTCCTCTGAGAGCCAGTCAGAAATTGACAAATCTAACAGATGCAAAAACAAAGATGTTGATGTGAGGGAAAGGATTGCTCCAGCTCTCTCTCGTTCATGTGCACGTCCTCCTTCCATTCCCACCTGTGCTCCTTTCTTGGCTGCCTGATGGGCCGGCTACAGTGAGAATATTGAATGAAAGGCCTTTTCTACCCAGTCAGTCAGTCACCCAGGGAAAGGGGATTTGGGTGGAGGGGAAGCAGCCCGGCTTCAGGCTTTGATCCCCGGGTGTTATGACAGAGCCTCGGGCTGAGAAATCTGGAGAGCCTCTTCCACAGGCCTGTTTCCGCTTTCATGCCATCCTCTTGGCTGCATCTCCCATATTTCAAACACACGCTGCATCCATACTGTGTCTAAAAATGTACGAGTGTTGTTTTCCCAGAGGTTATACACACTGGTAATGAAAAAAACACTCTGTGTGTGAGACTTGCAATGTTTCTGAAAGACCGCTTCTTCATTTTGAGCACATGGTCTGGGTTACCTGTGCTGGGTCCACGTCGTTAAGCATCACTATGGATGTGCAGTGGTAGTCCAGCACCAACCTCCAAAAGTCCTTCACTGTGTTTGGTAGCGGGTGTTGGGTCACTATGAACGCAGACGGCTGCTTGTAACTCTGGAGGAGCAGAAACAAAGAAGGAAAAGATTTTAAAGAATGATAGAGCAGTCTCTCTCAAACTGCGGTTCTCAGACCGCTGGTGGTCTGCGGGCGCCCCCTAGTGGTCTGCAAGGCACAGCACGGAAGCAACCGTTTATTTTACTGTGACGTCAGCTCAAAGCGCGACACTACAGCTAGCTTACCAAAGGATTGTGTTTAAAATAATAATGGATAAGTGGCTTAAAACCGGATCATTCAAAAGAAAAACTGAAGATACAGGTGGAAAGAAAACAACTGATATGTTCGGAGGAAGCTAAGTCATACATACTGAGAGTATTGATGTGTCTTTAGCTAGCCATTCGATTCTTTTGGACTCTGTGCTGCTAACGACTCTTTTGAACAGCAGAGTTGTCAGTGAATCGTTAGTGAGAACTGTTCACATAATTGGAAAGTTTAGAATCCAAATTTTCATAATCTGTAAATAACTCAAAACAAACCCAATAAGTTAAGTGATCCTCATCCTAAAAGTTTAAGAAACACTGTTATAGAGGTTTCTAATGGAAATTTCTTCTCTGTTGACAATATATTTGTAAATTGTTCTTCTGAGAGCATGTTTAACATCTAACTCAGTAATGACGCCTATAAAAATAGGGAGATGGAAGGAGAGGGCAAAAATATTGATTTTTAGAAAACTAGTTCCACTGGTAGATTTTTTTCACTTATGAGAAAAATGTTTCATGACGTAAAAAAACTTGCCAGAGGAACTAGCACTTTTTAAAATTAATATTAAGGAATTATTTACTTTAAACAAGCTCCTATATCTTGCTGAAAAGTTACTTGTTAGTTAGTTTAGTCTAATTTGAAGTATACCAAGATATTTGCATTAGAAACTAAACTAAAAACGTTATGATTTTGTATTTTCGCAGTGTATATTTTCTGGCTCTAAAATGTGACATAGGCCATTTAACAAGAACAAGTGGCATTAGTAAGAAAATTGCCTTCGTTCTAATTTGTTCCACTTAAACTCACACTTTGTTCCTTTTGAATTTTTTCTGTGAATTTCTACATCTCTGAAGTGGATAAAACGACAGAGTTTGACTCTTACGTCCATCAGCGCGGCGTTGATGTAGTTGGAGCTCTCTCCGTCGATGGTGATCAGAAAGGGCAGGCAGCGGTCTGGCGGCAGGACGTCCATGCAGCGGTTCTTCTCGTGGTTCCGGGGCAGCAGGGCGATGCTGCAGTCCTCCACCCGCAGCGTGGGAGTCACCATGTTCAGAGTCTGTCGCATGGAGGCAGATTACATGCTGTCATATCGACGCAGGAAGGTAGGCGCTTGGGTCGTGAGTGTGCTAATTATCTCCCACTATGGTAATTAAGAGTGCAATTCTTTAATCAGTTCCATTAGCGACTGCTCTGACTCCCCTGATGTTACTGTGATGAAACTTAGGGGGGGATGATGCGTCTCATATAACACTCATTGGCCCAAGAGGGGGTGATACTATTACAGATTAATGCATTTCTGCTCCTGATTGGCCCAGAGGGGGGTTGTGCCTTTCATCAAGAGAGAACATGTTTACTATTGTTTGTCCTGCATTTGAGATGAAGCTTTTTGAGGAATTTGCACACACTCTCAATACGTTGGGTAAAGCTCTCACCCTGAACTCCTCTTTAATGGGGCTGGAGTTGGTCTGCGGGTCCAGGCGGATCATGTCGTAGTAGACGGACCGGAGCTGGCTGGCGGGGATGGTGGTGTCCCCGCAGAGACATGCCTCCAAAATGGCATCATGGATAAAGACATACTGCTCCTGAAAAAAACAGCATCCTCATTGCGGATCTGTCAGACATCTTAGTCAAGTCAAGTTTATTTGTATGGCACGTTTCAGCAGCAAAATCATCATATAACCACCAAAAATCAAGCAAACAACAAACATCACATTTTGTCAAATGCCAAATCATCAAGCAAAGAGACACGTAACATATTGATCAATGTTCAACATATTACTAATCAAAGGCAGCACTAAACAAATGATTTAAAAGAAATTACTGTTTCAGCTGTTTTGCAGTTTTATGGAAGTTTGTTCCAGATCTGTGGTGTGTAGAAGCTGACTAAAGTCTATTCTCTGAGCTACAGGGAGGATTGTAATAACTGTAAAACTGGGGCGATGTAAATACAAAGAATAGTGGACAAAACGGGAACTGTTCAAAACAAAATATAGCGAGAAAAAAATAGAGAAAAAAAATGGACAAACTGGATTGGACGAAAGGTCTAGTAGAAAAATAGCTCCCGAGCAAAAGTTTATTTTATTTTATGTTGAATGTGAATTGCTCATATAAGCTCTATATGTAAAGAAATGTGGAAAATGCCAATAAAAATATAATATATATATATAAAAAACTGCTCCATCTTCCTGGTTTTAGTGATAATGTTTTAATGTTTTATTTTTTTTAGGCAGACCTGTGAAGACACTGTTGCAATAATTAATGAGAGTAAAGACATTAGTCTTCTATTCCTGGAAATGTTTCAGGTGACAGAAGGCCGACTTTGTAACTGTGTTTATGCGTTTTTGAAGGTTCAGGTCAGAGTCTATCACTACACCCAGATTTTAGCCTGATCACTCATTTCTGGCTGTAATAACTGAAGCTGTGGGTCTAAAGACAATAACCTTAGTTATGTTTGTGTTTCTTAGACCTCAATGACACAAAAATATGAGAATTTTGTTTTCACCAGCAGCAAAACCATCCGTGACGAGGGTCTGCTGCACTTTAGCAAGAGGATTTCTGTGACCTTTAACATGTTTCTGTTTTAGCCCCTTGGCATTTTTTTTCCCCAGCTAATATTTGACATTGTTTATGCTGAAAGGTTACGTTACATATTTTAACATATATTTTTGCTACAAAGCTGATTTAAAGCCTTCCTGAGACTAGAAAATAGTAAATATTCTCTGAAATTGACCTTTTTCTAAAATTTAACACAACCTTTGCATGGATGGTTATGATTTGGTAATATCCAAACGTTGCAAAAGCAGATGCATTTTAACATGATTTTATGTGACAGATAAAGTGGCGTATGATTGTGAAGGAGGAGGAAATTATTGCAAATGTTTTTCCACAAATAAGCAATTGAAAACCACCTCTCATCCCTTTTATTACGAAACTCCAAAATAAAATCAAAGGACATAATGACTCAAAGATGATAAATTTAAATGCATGTTTTGCTTTTTTAATTTGAAAACCACATGCTAGTTTGATTGCACTCCAAATGTATGCCCTACTTTGTGTTGATTATGTCGTAAAATACATTAAGGTTTGTGGTTTTGATGTGACGAAATGTGAAATGGCTCCAGAGGTATGAATATTTTTGCATGCCTCTGTGAATAAGCATGAAGTCTGGACAATGAAAACAGCTCTCATGCAGACCGAAGCAGGAAATTACAGCAGATTTCCTCCTTCTGGAGTCAATCACTCAAACGTTGGAGACGGTGACACAGCTTGAAGCTTGATGCAAATCTATTCCGAAGTGACATTTTCAGCTGACACTTCCTTGTCACTTTGTACCAAAATCCGCACTCGAACACAAGGGTCACTGATTTACAAGCACAAACAGAAAAAGCCGTTTGGTATCTGTCCAAATGTGAACTGTCGACTGAGAGCCTGTGCGCCCCGGGCCGGGTCAGTAGGTCAGATGTTTATCAATTTACAGGTTGATGGAACCTATCTAATCTCATAAAGTATTAAAGACGTCGCATTACATTTTCATGGGCGAATTAAACCGTGGTGGAGTGTTGGTGTCTGGCTGCAGGCGCAGGAGCCGAGCCAATGAGCCTGAACACCTGCGAGGGAAAACACCGGCGTACGCGCGCGATTTGAAGGTCACTGAACTTCAGGAGAGTGACTCAACGTTTGGTCCCCAGTTGCTCAAATCCCCATTCGGTCGTCAACGATGAAACATTTGCCCATTAAGTCCAATGACGCCTGTGATTTAAAGAGAATTACAGGGAAATGATGCATTCAACGACACGATGGACATCTCCAGATGGCCGGCGTTCAGGGAAGTCTGCACCGGAGAAAAGCTGGAAAACGGGCCAGGAATGTTTTCAGTCACTGATATGAACTAAATACTTTCTGTTCAAAGCCTCTAAACCCCGGTATTACAGGATGTAGTGCCAACCATTTACTCCGAGCACCCTGGGAAATCGTTCTGTGCGCAATTTAATAAATGTCTAAAAGATGATCCATTAAAAAAAAGGTGTTAGCGACACATTGATGGTTTGAAAGACAAACACTGTAGAGCTCCCGTTAAATCGGATGGTTTTGTAATGTGTTAATGAAACGTTCACATTTGAAATTTGAGCAGGTACTTTGCACTAAATGACAAAAATTATGCTGCATTTTCAAAGACAATTGACATAATAATACAATTATGAGAGATCTCCACTTAATCTGCCGCACTCAGCTGCAGAATGAGTCACTCAAAAGAATATGAAAGCGTTTTTTTCTTTAAATTTTAAGCTTTTATCTTGAAGTAAAGGGCGCTAATGAGGAGAATTAAATGTTGATACTACTTGATCCACTTTAGACGGCAACAAGCTGTTGTGTTTCATCCCTAGACTTCCTGCGTTGTTTTGTGGGGAAGTCCATTACATTTACTCAGTTACATTTACTTGAATAACTTTCTGGAAAAAATGAACTTTTAGGAGTAGTTTTACAACTCCGTATGTTTTACTTTTACTCCAGTAATATGTAATATTTCTGGTTACTCGAATGACAGTAACCTCACAGAATGAAAACAAACATAGTTTAATAAAAATGAATGAAACACCTACATTTTATTTTAAATTGAGACTTGTTTGCATGCTGACTTCATTGTTCTGATGTTGTTTTGTATTTGCTGAGCTTGTTGTACCATTTGGACTAGGTGAATACACAAAAAACACTATGTTATCACTGGGAGGGATTTATGTAACATTACCTACAGTAAGTATCAGTTTCATAAGTTTTAGAGAGTTTTGTTGATTTCTTATTTTGTAATATGTTATTCATTTGTTTTTATTATTTTAGTCTAACTTTTTATTTTTGTCCCACTGCAAAAACACAAAATTATTCTCAATATTAGTTTCTGGTGAAAATATCATAGTTGATTTGGAATAAGACAGAACTAACTTACAAGTAACGTTTCAGCAAGAATTAGTAGTTGAAGTAAACAATTGCTTAATATTGATGAAAAAGTATTAGTTATAAGTGGAAAAATCTGCCAGTGGAAGTAGAACTTTTTATACATATTAAGGAATTAAATGATTAAAACCAGCTGCTATTTGTTGCTGAAAAGTTGCTTGTAAATTAGTTTTTTTTCTTATTTCTTATTTGCACGAAAATACTTGGTAAGATTTTCTGTTTTTGCGGTGCTGTTTAATTAAATAGTTGGTAACACTTTATTTGAAGGGATGTACATAAGACTGACATAATACTGTCATAAACATGATGTAACACCTGCTATGAACAGGAAGGAGTTTTCATGATGACTGTTGTCATGAAGTGTCGTTCGGTAAATAATGACACTTAAAGCAAAGTTGGCAATTTTAATGCCCTATAACTGCAACTTTTAGTGCAACTGAAACAATGGTGAACATTTATGAGGACTGCGTGTTCATAACAGGTGTTATGTCATGTTCATGACAGAGTAACATCAGTTTTATGCAAGCCCCTTCAAATAAAGTGTTACCAAAAAATTTTTATACACCAAGTCAGACATTATGATCAGTTACTCTGAAGCCTTTCTGCCATGTACCTTTCTCTCTCTCTCTCTAATTTTTACTTTAGCTTGATTAAAAATATGTTGCAGTAGTGCTACTCCTACTTGTGTACAGTTTTTGGGTTCTCTACCCACTTCTGCTGCTGAGGTTACTGAGAGAGCTGGCTGACCATACCTCAGTCTGAACCATGTTGACTCTCCGCGAGCGCAGCTCCCTCACACAGTTGTAAATATCCACCACACCTTCCCTCTCCGCCATGTCCAGCATGATGTCGATGACGATGAAGCAGCCGGTCCGACCGGCACCAGCACTGTACGCAGACAAACAAAAGAATTTTCTCTAACTGCTTTAATTTCAGACAGATCACATGTAAACACAGCCTGTTTTCTCTCTTAAATGTTCTTCCTTGAACAGGTTAGGATAGATTAGGTTGAAGTTTTTTGAGCTTCTTTCAGAATGAGTTGCTTTAGGGCCTCTACTCACTTTAAATTCAAATAATTTAAAGTGTGTTGGACACGCTCCCCAACTCAACATTTACACTCGCAAGTGAAAAAAAAAAATCTATCAGAAAAAAATCAATCACTGACCACAGTTTGTTGCTGCGTCCATAAATGCAGGTTAAAAGTTCAACACGCAGCGGGACGACACACATTTATGCATAAAATTCAATCACCTCTAACCCTGTAGGTCAAAATTTAAATCGGAATTTTAAATTCTAAATCTGACGTTCCTTTGTTAAAATCTTCTGCTTGATAAAACAGAATTTCTATCATCTGTGCCTTAGTGCATGTAATGAGGCGAAGGTGCAAATCTGTGAATGCAGCATTGCTGCTGAGGGATATATGTACAGGAGAAACACGGGGCTACAAATGCAAAGCTTTTCAACTGGCTCTGCACTCCATTTCTGTCACACACTGAAAGCATCTGGCCAATTATAACATGAAAAATGCAGCAGTGAAAAAATAAATGAACATACAGGTAAAAGTATGTTCATTGCAGCACATGACCTGAGAGTCAACATGCACTAAATGGGTGTTTATTTTGTAATGTTTTGATTACAAACAGTTTAAAATGAAACATATTAAAGAAACAAGTTACATATCTATGCTTCTGTGAGTTATATTTCCTATTTGGAAATACGTTTTTAGAGATCTGCTGCACATTAAATGGGATCCTCCCAAATATCTTTGGGTTCTTTTTGTCAAACATACGGCTGTGTAAAGTTAATTCATTCATTTTACAGCATTAATTATTGACCGATAACCGAACAAATCCTACAGAGTTCCTACACATTTCTCATGTAAAATCCACAGACTTTTCTCCAGTTATCTGCTACGTTTATTGTAAAATATAAAACATAAAATACATCATGACTTTATGGCAGATAGTTGCACAGTAAAAAGATTTTAAATATGGACTCTGTAAAAACTGGAAGGGAGGATAGAAGGAAGACAGAAAGGAAAGAACTTGGAGAGAAAAGGTAAGACGCAAGGAATGAGGTTTAGCAAGAAAAACAAAAACACAAGCAAACAAAGAAAGAAAAGAAATTGAGAAAAAAGAAAAATTGAGACGTAGATGGAAGGAATGAAAGAAGGAAACTGAAGATACAAGGACATGGAGAGAAAATAGGAAGGATGGAATCAATGCAGGAAGGAAAATATAAAAAGTAGAAAAGACAAAGAAGAAAGCAGAGAAGGAAAGAAAAAGGAAGGAAGGACGTCGGATGTGAGGGTAAAAAGGGGGAAGAAAACACGGAAAGAGGAAGGCAGGACACAAAGCAGGAGGAAAATGAATAAAGGATAGATAGGCACAATGAATGAAAGAAGAGAGGGAGGATGGACAGAAGGAAGGTGGGAAATAGAGGGAGGGAAAAGACAAAGGAAAAAAACTATACCAGAAAGGAAGGAAGGACAAATTTGAGATAATAAGACAGGACGTAAAGTTTGGAAATACAAATATTTTTCCGTCTTCTTCTAATTTTCTTTTTGCATGCTTCTGCATGTGAACGCTGCATAAATCACTTCTGTTTTCAATCTTCAAGCTTCCTCTACAGTAAAAAAATAAGATTTGCAAAGTTTGCCCAGATCTGAGTTTTCTCTTTCCTTCTAAAAACTGCACAAAAACCTGACAAAAAAAAAGGGAGTTTCCTCACACCACACACACCTGCAGTGAACCACCATGGGCCCGGCATTGGTCAGGGTCTTAGACTTGACCCTGCGGATGAACCCCAGCAGGCCCGTGGCGTGGTAGGGCACGCCGTGGTCTGGCCAGCCGGTGAAGTGAAACTGCCGGATCTCCCGGATCTCATGAGCGCCTCTCTGAGGAACAGAGTCATCATGTTAAACACACAGAGCGCCGGGGAGAAAAGCACAGTACACATGCTGCGAGAGGTCCTTGCAGAGCAAATACAGCAGTGAATTAAATGCAAACACAAACGTGATGGAGATAAGAGTAGGAAGGATGAAAAAACTTTACAATATCTATCGGCAAACAGTATCATCCAAAGGGGAATGCAGCCTTGAACCTTAAACATTTCTGTGTCACGCCTTTCAGATTCCAGGGAGCAACACTGACTACCTGGACGCTGTGGATGTATATAAAACACTCAGTGCAGCTTCGAAAACCTGACTCACAGCATGCTGCAGCTCCTCACAGTGTGACTGTAACCCAAACTGCTGTTTGTGCCTCAGCAGTAACTAACCAACATCTGAAGGGAGAGCTAATTATTCGAGAGATTCCCACCGGAAAACCTTTTATTTAATACTGAGCGTTGAAGAATCGGCTGCTTCTTTTAATTACATCAGTTTACTTTGATTGTTCTGTTTTAGTTTGGATCAACACACATGTATAGACATGTATGGATATTGAACTTACGTAAAACTATTCAAATTGATCATAGAAACATATGATTACTGTTGATTACTACTTTATTAATTATTTATAGATGCTATTTTGTTGTTTGTTGAAATTTAAAGGTATAACGATTGTTGATCCATTGTAAATAAAATTAGATGGATACTATTTTGATGGGATTTAGTTAAATGAACGACTGAAGCTCAGTCAGATTGGATGGTGGAAGTTTTTCCACAGATTTTCAACTGCATTTCTACTTTGACTAGGCCATCTTAACACATGAATAATCTTATCTTTTTTCAGAACTTTGGGCAAGCTTGCTGTTTTTCAAATGTGCTTTACAAATTTAGATACTTTTCAATCTCAACCATTCCATCCCAACTCAGGTTGTTTGTTCACTTTCCATATTTTAGGCAATAAAATGTTTAGTTTCTAATTTGAAAAAGGAATTGAATTATCTGTTTATTTGGATCTTTTAATGTAGTTCTAATAGTGTGTAAAAAAACATGAAAAATTACATTAAAAATCTGCAGAACGTGCATATTTTTTTGATTAAACGTCAGAACTAAAATAATCCTTAGTTGCGGCCTTAAGCAGGATAAAATGTTTAAGGTGTATTAATCGTTTCAAGAAGCTGCATGCAGCATTTCACAAAAGCATTATCAGATTAAGTGGCAAACCGTTTCTGAGGCCTTGATAAGCTGCTGATAAAAGTCAAAGCTTAATCACTTTTCTGCGTCCTTCGACGAACAGAAGAACTTTTGAAATCCCTCTTGACATATAATTTATTCTGCTGTATCACTTAGAGGCACAAAAACCTAAGTGTTTGTAATTTTCTGCTGTATGAAAGGTTAAATGTACTCGAAATGAGGTGAAAGCGAAACATAAGCCTACCTTCTCCACAGCGAAGGTTCTGATGACGTACTCTGACAGCAGCTCGGTCTCTATCAGCGTCACCTTGATGTCTCTGTAGATCTCTGTGTCGTCGGGCCAGTACTTACAGCACTTCACCTGAGGGCCAGAAAACAAACTCTTTTACACCAAACATCATCTCATTTATGCTAACATCGCTTTAAACCGGCACACAGCCGTCATTTTTTCCCCTCATCCCGCAATAAAGATTGTCACATAACATTACCTCCAATTTGCCACCTGATATTTCAGTTTCTGAGCCATTTCTTTCAAATCAAAATGAGATTTGCTTCATATTAGTTTCGTCCCCCGGTCAAGGATCCGCTGTTAATGGGTATCTTATGTATCAGCAGAGGGTTCATTCGCACGTTATTGCTTTTTCATTCTCACGTCGATAACGTGAAAATGACTCTAAAGGTGGATTGCACGCAAAGTTGCAGGAGAACAAAGAAGACCTCAAGGGAATCTAACATGTCTTCCTCTTGATTTCCAGTGTGTAAAAAAAAATAGGACAAAAACAGAGAAAAAAAACTACAGAGGAGGTATAATGACAATCCAGTAATGACATGAAATAATAAACCCTCAGCTGTTTAAAACAGATTTCCCAACAGAAATCTAAAACACCCCATCGGAAATATTACTTGCATCAGGTATCATAAGAGCGCAAAATTACCCCCCTACCACCCTCCCTCCCCCCCGTTCAATTAAACTGTTGATACTGGTGGAGTACGGCTGGTAATAGAGATTGAGATCACGGAGGTATATCAGAGACTGATAATTTTTGATGAGGGATAAACGCAACGTCGGCCACAAGCAGATTTAATTTTCGTCTCTGGCATCTCTGTGCTGATTACGAATGAAATGAGATTTTGGTTTGTAGAGTGACACAGTAAGAGAGGTTTGGGGGGAGGAAGGGGATTTCAGGACCCTCTGTCTCTCTCTTTCTGTGACACCCCTGATGACTAATCCCCGATGACAATCACAAATCCACCGTCCGCTTCCAGCTAGATTGAATTAGCCAAAAGCCATTACCTTATTAGATCACTCTGAATCAGTCGCCTGGTTTGGAAGGAACCGGCCTTTGGGCTAAAATATGCCAGATGTTCATTCGGGGGCAAACTCACAGGCGTGTGTGACCGCGAGGACACCTCTTCTCAACTCATCTCTCTAATCTCAATAAGGTACAGCGCCTTGACAAAATACCCCTCAAATATATTTTTTTTACATTACAACTTTAATTTATTTTATTGCACTTTTTGTAACACTTTACTTGAAGGGGTGTGCATAAGAATGACATTACACTGTCAGAAGCTTGAGTAAAAGAAGTGTCTTTTGGTAAATAATGTCACCTTTAATGCAAAAATGTCAACTTAGCATTATTTGGGAAATAACTACATTTTTATGCAAAGTTGCATTAAAACTTACATTAAAAGTCAATTAAAAGAGTCAACTTTCCATTAAAAGTGCCATTATTTACCAAAGACTCCTTCATGTTCATAGCAGATGTTATGTCCATTTTCTGTGATACTGCAACAACACAAATGTTTAAAAAATACTGTTGGTCTAGTTTCCAATGCAAATATCTTAGTACACTTGAAATTAGACAAAACGAACTTAGAAATAACTTTTCTAAGTAAATAATTCCTTAATATTGACAAAAAAAACTTGCTAGTTCCAGTGGCAGATTTTGTCTTACTCAGACATTTTTCCCACAAGTTAACCTAGTACTTTAAAAAAAAAATCAATAACAAGGAATTATTTACTTTAAAAAAGCTGTTATATCTTTCTGAAAAGTTACTTCCAAATTAGTTTTGTCTTATTTCAAGTGCACCAAGATGTTTAAGCCAGTCCGGTTGGAGAGAGAGTGTCTATGAATACTGTTTATCCAGTTTTGAAACCGATTCTCAAAATTATTTGGGTCTGGACTTTGACTGGGCCATTTCAATGCAGGAATATGTGTTGATTTAATCTACTGGTGTCCAAATTTTGTGTCGAGGAAGTTGAAAGTACTTAATAGCTACAACAAAGACATTAAAAGTGTCTTCTGATTGTTTTTACCTACCTGCTTAGCAATAAACTAAAACTGAAATATTTTGATGAAATAAAGTAGTTTGATTTTATTAGAAAATGCATCTGTAAAAGCGTTGCTGACAGGAGTCATAAAAAGGGTCTTGCATGTTTCTCTCAATAAAAAGAAGGCAATTAGTTTCCTAATTGTGTTTTGGTGAATGTTTTTCTGTTTTGTTGGTTTTTGTGTATGTTCTGCGAGCGGAGTGGGATGAGTCACTAACTTCAAAAGCACAGATTTTCAGCTATATTTAATCAACTGCTGTTTTCCTTTGGAGTAAAAGTTTCTGGATGTCTGTTTACAATGCTATGAGAATAAACTGGAACAACAGAAAACATGGACGGTAAACGACAAGATCTTTGGATTAAGAAGATTTAAGCAGAAATTGACGAAAAGTGTCCATGTGTGTCATCAGTGGTGGCAAGCCAAATTTTTACCATTTTTAAAGTGTTGCTTGAAAGTCACACAAATTCGCTCCAAGGTTTGCAAATGACGCAAACCTTCTTCACAGAACAATTGAGTTTACAGTGAAATTACTCATGGTAAACTGAGGTTTTTAAGAAAACGGCTGCTTATCAATTAATCGTTAGTCGTCAGTTGAGTTGGGTAGTAACTAGTGTTGGAATTATTAGCTTAATTATACAAGTTTAAGGTTACCTTTAACTCTAATTACATGTTTAAAATATTAGACAAAATTAACGTTATTTTAAATGGGCTCAAATTTAGGTTAAAACTATATTCAGGTTTCAATTAATATAATTTGATCAGTGGGATATTTTTCTTTAAACATACCAGTATTAAGTCATTAAAAGTAATCTAATCTCTAGTTTCCTAGGTTTAAAATATAGTGTCTAAACTCATATCTACCGGGTCAGTGTTCACCTCAGAACCTTGTGTTCTCCTCACAGAGAGGTGATAAACGGGCCTTTGTAAGGGTAATAAGAACACTCTGGTCTTGTAGCCACATTTCAGTTCCTTCCTGTGATCAGATTAGCGATTTAGTGAGAGTCATAAAAATCAACGGTTCCCACAGTTGTAAATCATCCTCCTCTCCGCTAGAGGCACACCCCTAATTTACATACAGCCCAGAGGAGCCCATACCCTTCTATACAAAATGGACGAAGCCCAGAAATGGGAAATCAGAACAACGTAGTGTTCTCCGGAGTCTGTGTGCTTCTGCGGTGTTAGCCTCTGTAACCGGGTGTATTTTGTCTCTATCTCAGGTAATTGTCAGCTTTGTGTCTGTTATACGATGCATTGAGTGAGTTTTATGTCCATTGCTTAATAAATTGTCATGATTGTTGAAGTTGAACAGCGATGGCTTGTCTTGTGTTGTCTTTTTGTGTGGTTCCACTTCTGCCACGTGGATCCGCGGACTTGGGAGCATGAGGTTTTTTGGATATTTTTCTCTCTACACTAGTTACATTTACTTGAGTAACTTTTGGAAAAAGTGTACCTTTAAGAGTATGTTTACTACACTACTTTTTGCTTCTACTCAAGTAATTTTGTTATGAAGTATCTCTATTATTTGAGTAAAATTTCTGAATTCTCCACCCAGTGAAAAATTTCCTGCAGTTTCTGTTAAAACTTTATGTTTGTTTTTTACTGAAACAAACAAACTGATTTGGAAACATTTTCTTTTGCATGATTTTATTTTTTGTCACTTACATGAATAATTTTTGTCCTTAAAGTATCAAATTTTTCACTTAACTTTTTATTTTGGTCTGTCTGATTATGTAATTTTTAAATATTAAATGATTGATAATTTGATCAGTTACTCAGTACTTCAGTAGAGTTTTTACTTTTACTTGAGTAAAAATATATTGAAGTAGTGCTACTCTTACTTAAGTGTAATTTTTGGGTACTCTGTCCACCTCTGTTAGTTGATCAATAAGATAAATCAACTTAATAGATTAATTCAATCACTAACTATCCTTTATTAAATAATATTCTGAAAAAAAACCATTGAAGTTTGTAGTTTTTAATGTGACAAAGCGTGTTAAAATTCAAGAGGTACGAATATTTTCACAAGGCATAAAAAGCATCATCTCATCTCAAACGGTAACCTCCAAAATCAAACCTCTCATACATCAAAGTGCGCCGTGTGCCGCCCCTGTGTGATTGGAAGTGCGGGGACAGAAGCTACGTGAGCTCCTCTGAGCGTGTGCCAGGGCTTCCCAGAGTGCATCAGCAACTGTGCCGAGCAGATGGCCCGCTGTGATATGGCAGAGTGATTTTATAGGGCCCCACTGCGGAGCCACCATCTCTGGCTGCTGCCCGCCATTGGACAAGGATCATATAACAGACGGTTCGGGGGGCCAGAGCCCCGCAGAGGGTCCTGCTGCAGCTAAGCAGGTGTGGAGAAGGTGTGGGGCGGGGTGGGGTTGGGCTAAGCTACTGTAGAGGAGAAGCTTAATGAGGTACCTAGAGATGGGGCCATGAATCATTATCAGCTCCGATGCATTTAAGCCCCCACCAAAAAATGCACATCAGCAAAATGAAGGTGTGCATAACTTTAGGGTGTTTTTAGCTCAGAAGCGTTTAAAATTCTTTGAAGAAAATCCCTGGGCAGTCTAATCGTTAAGACCTTCGTTTTCTCTTGATTATAATCAACTTTACAAGGAACAAAGTGTGAGGTTAAGTGGAACAAATTAGAACAAAGGCATTGTTCTGACTAATACCACTTGTTCTTGTTAAAGGGCTACGTTAAATTATAGAGCCAGGAAACCTACACTGCAAAATCACAAAATTATGTAAGGTATTTTTGGTTAAGTTTCTAAAGCAACTATCTTAGATACTTAAAATAAGAAACATCTAACTAAGTAACTTTTGGAGCTTGTTTCTCATGAAAAATACCAGTTATAGGTGAAATAATCTACCAGTGAAGCATGACATTTTCCCCATCTTATAAGTTGTATTATGGCATTTTTAATATGACATTTTAACTTATGGGAAAAATGTTATATTAAAAATGCAATATTAAAACAAATATTATGGGGAAATGTCTTTATCCACTGGCATATTATTTCACTTACAACATTTTTCAAAATGTTATAAAAAAAATAAAAAAACTTTTCATGAATATTAAGGAATTATTCATTTAAAACAAACTCTTACATCTTGCTGAAAAGCTACTAATAAGTAAATTATGTCTTATTTCAAGAGTACTAGAAACTAGGCCAAAAATACTTTGTAAGAGTTTGTGTCTTTGCAGTGTAAAAATGTTCAACAAATTAAACATAAATCAGCCTTTCCTTTTCTTTGAGTGGATGAAAAATTTCCAAACACTTTTCTGAGATAAAAACAGGATCATGGCATCTGAACAAGAAACCACTACCATATATGAATCACTTTTCCAAAGTGGCTTTTTACACTTTGTCTTGAAGCCCCCTGATGCTTATGGCTGGAAAATGAGAATGAATTGCTTTCTTGACAAACAGATTTTTCTTATAATATATGCTGAATGAATGCACTAGAAAAAAAAAAAAAACAAAAAAAAAACAAGTGATCCATCTTAAGTATATTGTATTATCTGGTCACAAGTACTCAAATTAAGTTTATTGAACTCATGTAAACAAACTTAATTAGATTACATCAGACAAATTAACACATTTTTCTATTGTGGTAATTTATATGCAGAAGGGTGATTGACAGCACTAAGACCCTCCTCCTGGCTCTGATTGGTTGTTTCTGAAGGTGCTGTGACCTCAGGAAAAGGCAGAGGACCTCAATTTTTTCACAGATTAAATGTCTAATACTATACTGTCATGACAAAGTGACGGTTTATATTTCTATGTTTTTGGGGAAAGAATCTTATTTAACTATTATGAGATACAAGTTTGGAAAGAAAAATATGTAAAAATGATGATATATGCCTTAATAAAAGTCTGTTAAGGTTCTAAGGTTAGCTTATAAGCATAAAACATCTTTTTGAGTTAATAAGAGTCCCCTTCTTTTGCCCAATGAGGACGACATTAGGAGACGTTTCTTTTCCGAAGGGCTCTGTAAGAGCTGGTGGCTTCAGCAGAGTCTAATCTTCTGTTATAGAGCCACTCAGATGAAACAGTAGTCAGTCGCCTGGATGCCTCTCTGGTAATGAAGGCCATCAATCAGTTTCTTTTCACTTCTCACTGATCAGATAGATGGAGAAAGAGCTGGCGGCTCACGAGTCCCACGCCTCACTAAGTCAGAATACACTCACACACAAACATCTGGGCACTGATGTTCAAAGACATTAAAAAACATAAAAGATGGCTCGGCTAGCCTCGGGATACAATCAGGCTGTCAGTCGACCCGAGAGTGAGATAATCTTGTTTGAGATCCGGGGTTTGAGCGATTGTAATTAATACCCACCCTGCCCACTTCCACCAGGTTGGTCACCATAACTATAGCTGCTGTGTTTTCCTGCCACACCATCCGCCAGAAGTCGAAGACTGTCTCTTGCATGGGCCCTTAGAAAGAGAAACACAGGAAAAGAGAAGGAATTCAGTTTTCTTTCTAAATGTTCTCAAACAACACGAGCCCTTTTTCAATCTGACCAATAAAACAGCCACTGTGACGAGCTAAGAGTTCCTAAAAACATATCCAATTCATAAACACATGCTAAATTTAAAATATGTTCCAGATTTTTTATGAAATCCTGAACTTTTGAGAACAAAGCCATATATTTCATAAATCCTAAGGCAAAATGAAGGTGAAGTTGCTGTACGGTTCGGCTATGTGGTCTGGTAGATTCTGTTCGATTGGGGACCAAAGTTGCAACACTTGTTTCATTTTCAGCTGCTGCAGTTCGCTTTCACATTGCACTGTGTCAAACGATCCAATCTAATGGAAAAACCTTTTTCCTTACTCGGCTGTGGTGGCGCTGCACTATGAATCACTGAAGGAGACGACATGAAAACCTATAAAGAAGACATGAGTGTAACTTCCTTGTTCAGAAGTGCAACTTCTGAACAAGTGTAACTTGTTTTCTGATACAAAAATATAATTGTATCAGATTTTAGTGTTTGTAAGATTTCTCTTGTCTTTGGTAAAAGCCATTTCTTCCACTAGCGCTAGACTCTTGCGTTTGTTTTGGTTGTATTTACCCAGAATGCCCTTGTCTATAGTTCACTTCCTGCTTTTGGAGCAGTCTTGGTCCACTTGGTGTTCACATCTGCATTCAAACCGCGACAGAGTTCACTTCAACCGAACCAGAATTCAGTTTTTTGGTCCACATCAGAGTTTGATAACAAATTCACACCTCCTCAAATGAACTAGAGAAAAAAACTAGAGTTCAATTAAAGTAGACTTAATAGGGCTGGTGTGAATGCACCTCTTAAATATGATACATTATGATCGTAAAACAGGAGGAATATTAGGGCCAATCAGGGTCAAAAAATTACCCTCCCAGATTGGCTGCTTTTCAGGCGCCAGACAATAGCATGTCAAGTAGCATTTGGGCTAAGTATTTTAGCTTGCCAAGATGCATTTTCTAAAATAACAGGTGGGAGTCCAGGGTATTTTTCATCTTTTTTGGAATGGTTTGTCAAAAGTGGTGTAATGTCACCATGACCTCTAACATAAACAATTAATTGACATCTCATGGCTGGAAAGCCAGAGAGAAACACTTAGAATGCTGCTCTTTTATCCTCTTATACTATATTTCTTAGGATTCAGTAAAAACCTGAAAGGGAAACAGATTGTAGTGAAGAAAGTGAAATGAATAAATGTTATTTGTTTTCTAACCTTTAGACCAGAAAAATTAGTAAGTCAATATAGGTAAGTGAGCAATGACTGTACGTATAAGTAAAAGGTTTAAACCAATAAATTTAAAAATAAGACTAAAACCTAAGTCTTATTGTGTGTCTATGTGTGTGTGTGGCAAAGCTCAGGGTAATTACCACCATGTCTCATCTGTTCAGCATCGACCTTTCTCCCCTGAACCAGACCCAAAAATGTCTGCTGAACATCAAAATAAATGAGCAGACAGCCATTCGATGCCCCTAATATTTAAAACTTCACGGAGCAATAATTGTGGGTTGGATTTAATTATTAATCTGGTTGGTTTTAATCAAGCGCCACGTGAAAAAGAATTACTTCTGACAAATTAATTAGTGAATGCAAATCTCCACAACTGTGCGTTCTCCTGCGCTGGGCCAAATTACCTGGAGACAGAGAATTATGCAGCCACATGCTGAGCGAAGACGCAGCACAACACACGAACAAAGTGTTTGTGTTGTTCTTATCAGTTAGGAAGTAAGAACATTTAATAACAGGGAGGCACTCACACCCAGTTAAAAATCAGGTCACCAAATTCCAAAGTAATTCTTTGCTTTTGCTTAGTATTTATGTGTAGAAAAAATCTTAAGCTACCTCAGAGATAGATTGGCAAAAAGAATACTAGTAATTATGCATCCTAAGGTCTTTAGGAGACACTAAAAAAAACCCCAAAGTGACGACAAAAAGGTGCCCCATATATATTAGCAAGACAGAATATGGTGTTCAGTGAAAAAATAAGAATAAATCCACTAATCCCATTGTGGTTTAAATCATTTTTAGGGTGAAAGGTTTTAAAGTGTTAAAGGTTTTAGCATTTAGATTAAAAGTTAAACTTTTTCATCACATAATTAGCTGCTGGAGTTTATAGAATTTCTATACTTTTCACTTGATTGAAAAAACAAAACAAAACCCTAATTTGGCTGTTTCAAGATATTACTTCATCAAATATGAACAGTCATAGTGGAGAACATGAAGAAACCCCACCCACCTTACAGGGGGATTTCTATGATGTCATAAAACGTACACTGCAAAAACACTAAAACTCACCAAGTAATTTTGGTCTAGATTATAGTATGCTTGAAATAAGACAGAACTAACTTAAAAGTAATGTTTTAGCAAGGAAAAGGAGCTTGTTTTCAGTAAATAATTCCATAATATTAATAAAAAATACTAGTTCCACTGGCAGATTATTTCGCTGAAAAATATCTTGTATTAAGTTACATAATCAACCAGTGGAACTAATATTTTAAGAAGAAAACTAAGTGCAAATTCAGACTGAAATTTGTATAAAATAAAAATAAATAACATAACTACAGTTACACCTAAAACGTGTCTGTTTCCTTCCAAGAGACAGTGATACAATAAAGCTTTTAGTGTTTTGTGGACTTTTTGTTGCCTCTCTTTACATTTCTCACATACTTGAAAGAGGGGATCCACAAGATCCGTTTTTCCCTCCATGTAAAAGTTTCTAGAACCACCACTGTGTGTCGTTAGTGTTTCTAAATGCTCAACCAGCTTTGATTTATAAAATTTAGATGAATTTAAAATTCCTTAACAAATATAATTTTGTTTGGAACCAAGGCATGTATATGTTTTAGCAAGAATATTTAAGTGTTGTGGTTTCATTTGTAAAATGTTGAAAAAGTCAGATTTTGTCGTCCAGACATTCAGCGCCAGTCGACTCACCAACTTCCATGTGTATTCTCTCAGTCCTTCTGTTTTGCATGCGGTGGCATGCCTTAAATTAAACCGTAAGACCTCAGCCTCCTCTCCAGTAACTTCCATTCTATCCGATAGCTACCCAACCCGATTGAACCACCCACTCTGCTACCTCCCACACTTGTCCCTGAGGGAGGATACACACTGTAGAGAAGTTTGAGAGAGGGAGACTGAGAAGCAGGACAGCTGGTGTGTAGGACTTCAGTAACACAATAACACTTGGCATTATATGGTAAATAGACCGATGGGAGGATCATGCCAAGCTTCCACCCGGCCAATTTATGTTTCTATAAGGATGCAAAGATGGAGAGTTGATATGGGGATGTTGCTGGGTAGAAGTGCTCTTGATGGCACTCATGAGGAAATAAGGAGGGCTCTAGATGCTAGGGCAGATAAACACAAACAAAGGGAACGCAGATCCAGTACTTTGTTTGCTTTCAAGCAGGGAATGTCAAATTAACTTCAGAACCCCCCCTCCCCCCGCCATACAAGTACTTTTTTTTTGGCAAAATAATGTCTGAAAGACACATTAATTGTGATAAATAAATAGGAAGAAACAGTTCTATGAGCCAATCCAAGGCGGAATGAAAGTAAGAATCTCAAATTGTATCCAGCTATCTGCAGCTTATTCAATGAAAAAGAGTAACAGTTTAGCCTTGAATAACTGAAATTATTTCTAATTTTTAGACAGTAAAATATATGTTGAAATTTGAAATGGATCAAGGTCAACAACTCTAGTCAAAAATCATCCAGTTTTACTTGGATGATTGGATGAATTAAGTGATAGAAAAGATGACGGGACAAATGGATGGATAGAGGGAAGGATGGTTAGATGGATGAACAAATACATGGATGTGTGGATGGAAGGATGACTGGATAGTTGGATGGATGGACGGATGAAAAGACAAGCATTTTCTCATGAATATTGTAATTACATTTAATTATATTTGGAAGCACAAAGTTTGATTTCTTGTTTTCGTATAACCAGAACCAGAATCAAACAGACACGCAGCATTCAGCTTCTATGCACCACCAATCTGGAACAAACTTCCAGAAAACCGCAAAACAGCTGAAACACTGAGTTCCTCTAAATCTAAACTAAAACTCCACCTGTTTAGAGTTGCTTTTGAAACATTATAAATGAAATATTAATGAACATTCTCATGTGTAACTATGGCACTTGACAAAACGTAACGCTTCAGTTGTTGACTCCGTCTTCTATGATTTGGTATTTTTGTGTTTTATGATGTAAAGCATTTTAAACTGCCTTGTTGCTGAAATGTGCTATACAAAGAAACTTGATTAATTGATCGATAATAAAGAACTTTAAAAACTGCGTCACCACAATCAGCTCATGTTGCTGGCAACCAACACGCGGTAAAAACCCATTCTGAGTCTAATCCACAGGTTACTTGAGAGAAGCTGATTTGAGAGCTCTCTCCAGGAGGACGAGAGCAGTGTTTGTAGTACAATACGTGCAGATTCTAGCAGGAGAAGTTTGGAGGAGACACTTCACAGGAGAAGAAAAGCAGCAGGAGCTTCTCTTCCAGCTGTCAGAGAGCTAACGCTGCTGAAGCGTTGCTTTGGGACTGCAGGCCCTGCTCCTCCTCAGAAGCTCAGAGTGTGACAGCTGCAGAAATCCCCCAGCCAGGTACGTCGCAAAACTCCCGATCAACACATGCATGTACACGCACTCAGACAAACACTCGGGCGATGTTCCTCCTCTCCCCTATTAATATTACATGCAGCAGACTTTAGCATAATGTACTCTCACTTATCATTGATTTACTCTCCCCCTCTTTCCATCGCCTCCCCACACGTCCCCGCTGGGCTTTGAGATGTTAACCTGTAAATAATAAAACTTCAGCACTCCTGGTGACATTTGCCGCGGAAACGACCGAAGGGGAAAAACTCGATGAAATTGAACCCTTTATGCATATTGCTTCTCTTCACCAGGAGGATGCTGGGACTTATCAGAACTGTTTGTATCTCTGTGTCGGTGTAATTTACCGTCTCTGCCGGGGAGAAACTTATGTCTGATTGGTACTTCGGTATAAAAATGGACAGAGGCAAAGTGGCGAACCGGGAGCGCTGTTGTGCACGCTTAAGCTGGTAAGTAGGTGAGTTGCAGTCAGAGAGTTACAGGAATTTGTGTTGCTGCAGCAAAAAAAAACGAGGATGACCTACATAATGAGGAGCAGAGCTTGGGTGATGAGGCTTTTATGGACTGACAGCTGTTCTACCTGCCGTCGTCACCTTGACAGAGCAAAGAGACTCGTCAATAAACCCCAAACTAATGAGTGTCATTGTAGTTTATAGCGTGAGAGAACTGAGACGACGTCATCCCACCTGTCTGCCGTTTTAAGCATATCCGAACTACCTCCACCAGCAATTTATGACAGGGATGTTTTAGCTTATCCAGCACTACTTGAAGCTTGGTGATTTTCTGAGCCACTGCTGGTCCCAGTGGATTGGAAGTGTCAGTCACTGGAGAAACTTTGCAAAGAGGGGAGAAAAGAGACTACTTCCTCATTTTCCATGAGTCCACCAGTGCCCAGGTGCTTCTTTTCAGGTGCTAGAGTATGCAGTTTGTCTGAGTGAGAGAGACGGGTCTGTGTCTGGCTCCGCTATCATCTCTGGCTGCTCTTTGCCTCAGTGTCAGCAGACTGAGCCTTCCTTCCTGTCAGACTGCCGGAGCTGATGATGAATTATAAAAAAAGAGCCTGGTCTCCTGGAGAATACAGATGTTTCCACATGAACAGTTCTTGTGTACTAACAAGCATTCATCTGCATTTAACTTGGGACTTTTTGTACCTCATTATTGTGAAGTAGAACAAAAATGATGCATGGTTCTAAAAGTAGTTTCAAATAAAAATGTAAAAAGTGACATCGCTATGTTCTTGAAGACATAAAAAGATTCAGGACTGAGGAGGAGGTTCACGTTTGAGCAGGATGAAGGCTCTCCCATACTTCCGATCCTAGGAAGGCTGCCGCCTCTGCTTCTCGACCATCCAGGACCAGGATGAACTATTTCCTACAGAGCTCTGGATGAAGTGTTGTGTGATTGGTCAGAAGTTTGTGGCCATGTTTTATGTAGAAATGTCCTCAGACAGCAATGCTGATATTTCTCTTCAGCTAGTCTGCTTCCAGTATCTGGTCTTTGTACCTGCAGCCGACATGAATACTTTTGACGTCACTTATTGGACAAGATAAGAAATTACGTAAATTTGTAACATTCTTCATAAAATACCTTCAAAGACTATCAAGTGGCTAAAAACTCCTGGATAGAAATTGCAAAGTCATGAAGTCGTCCATGAAGGAATCCATCTGCAGAAAGATTGGTCTGTTTCCCTCTGTGAGCATTTCGTTGAAGCTAAACAGATCCTTCTATGGCTTCTTCTTTCGTCTGAGTTCAGTATCCAATATCGCTGCAGAGGCAGACTGTGTAGACAGCCGCTGATGCAAACTGCAAACTGAGCTTATTATGTAGGTAAAGTTTGTTTCTTTTTGAACCAGTGAAACACAATGCTGTAAAATATCCCAACAAATATCTCAATAATTATCTCATTGTTTGTCTCTACGGCGATGTATGTCTGGAGTGAAGTCATTTTCGGACTGGAGCGCCAACTTCTGAGACAACTTGAACACAGCAGGCAGACATACCAGGTACAACTGAGAAGTTAAGATCAAAATTATAATAAAATGAGAACAGTCCAAGTATAAACCTAAAACATTACTAAGAATCTGTAGTAAAATTTGGGAATTGCTTTCCACTGACACTGACTGACCAATCTGACTGAGCTGGGAGTGTTTTGCAAAGCAGATGAGCAAAAATTATTTTTTTCAATGGAAAACTTTAAAAACCATGCATCATTTCTTTTCCATTTTACATTGCATTGTCCTATGTTAGTCTATATAGCATAAAATCCCAGTAAATTACACAAAACCTTATGGTAATCATGTGACAAAATTCAAAAGGGGAACTTGAAGGTGTCTGAATACTTTTGCACGCCACTGTAGATGGCTGAAATTAGTGCAACGCCGTATTACGGTTGTGATGGAAATTGAGAACTCATTATGCAAGCTCAATGGGGAAAAAAATGGGCTAATTAACTTTAAGGGAAACACGTTAGTCTTCTCGAGCTTTTCTTCCTTCTGTTTGGAAAATATCTTTGACTGTTGATCCCCTGGTGCATATTTAAAAAATGAAGCATGGAGGGCTCTTAATGGGTACAGGACACTTACGGAAGTCAATAATCCGACAGAAAATTCTTTCAGAGCCGAGCGCGCTTGTTAAACGGGAGGCCTGCAGCGGAGAGCTGGCACTTGACAGAGGGCTTTGTTTTGAGTGTTTGACTCGGCGGTCAATGCGAGGCGTAGCAGGTGCAGTGCACTCAGGCACACGTGCAGACAGAATGGCAGAGCAGCCTTATTGGTATGCCGTGTCTTTTTGAAGTAAGAGCAAACCCACAGTTGTTTTAATTGAAATGCTGAGGAAGGGAGGCAATGCACTAATAAACAGGTAATTATGCAACTCCCAGCTCCACTAAAGCAGACTGTGAATCCATTAAGGCCTCTTTGCAAAAAAAAAAAAAAAAAAAAAAACCTGTGTTTTTCCTCTTCACTGATTATTTTTGTTTTATATTTTTTCTGAAAATCCCCGTACGTGAAGCAGCACTGTTGAGTGGGAGTGAGGTTCTCAATGCAAAATTCATAACAATTAACCATCAATCAGATTTAACCTCCAGGTCACTGGAAGAGCTCCGTTTTCCGTAAATTCTGCCGGCCAGATTAGCACAGTGACAAAATGTGCCTGTACATGTCAGCTAATCCATTTATTTATTCATCCAGCGTGCTCCCAGACTGGCCGATTAATCACTCCCACACCGCCGATGGAAGCAGAGAGGAAAAGAGACGGAGGGAGGAGGAAACGTGCCGCTGCGCTCGCTAGCAGGCGTGTCTGCATGTCTGTGTACAGCAAGGAGCAGCGCCAGATTTGCACAAACACACCTGACTGAGCATCAAAGAGCAGTTTGCAGCAGCGCATGTAAACAACAATTGGGATGTTCAGAGAGATGTTTGCAAACACCTGCACAAACCCGAAGCAACAGACAGCCGGAAATTTCCACCACCCACACATTCCAGTTCAAAGCAAATCGTAATTTTTTTGAAAGTTTTGCTCTTACCCTGAGTGGCGATGTAGTGATTCGGCCTGTGGTAGCCCTGGAAAAGGAGAGAGAGGAAGAAGAAAAGTATGCGATGAGAATAAGAGTCACTTAATCTCGCTCCTGGTTGTAAAAACACCAGCTGCTGTGAGGTTATTTGCACTAGAAAACATATTGTCTTTGATATACATTGAGTGGAGGTTGAACCTTTTTGGCTCTTTTCACAAAAGCATTGAAAAGCAGAGCAAGAAATCCTCATAGCTGTTTTTATTTTTAATGTGTTCAATTTATGCAATAAGAACAGCACTCATCCTTCAGATTTGGCCTTCAAGCAGCCGAGCTTTCCTTTAATCTTTTATAACGGTGCTGAGCCAAAGTTCCTCAGGTTTTGGGATATTTTTCTTTGGACTTTGGCTGCTTTTCCATTCACTTTTGCCATTTTCAGATAACAGTTTTGATATTAAAGCCACTTGAAAATTGCAAATGAAGTTGTTTAGGAAATTTTCTAACAACAGTTTACAGACATTTGAGGAAAGTAAAACTTTAATTCACTTTGGAGTTGTTTTAATATTTAGACAAACCAGATTACGAGATGTACTTGAATGCAACATAAAAGCGTAGCTTTTGGGAAATCTCGTCTGGTTGGAGTGACTATCAGCAGTACTGGTGTGTTGTCATTTCATATGCGGTGCAGCATTTTGGACTGGTTGAATGCTCCTGGCAGATGGATTTGGATGTCAGCTAATTTTCAGCACCAGTGATGTTTACATTCAGGTAAATATTGTTCCAGGTGAACAATTCAGTTACTTGCTGGAAACTGAATGTAACTGTAGTTGAAAAATGCATATGTTGACATTTTGTGACAGACTAGACTAGGCATTTTAAGAACGTAGGAAGTATATTATAGCTTGAGTTTGACTACCTTGATGTGGAATTTGGCGCGTCTTGGTTCAGTTAAAAAGTTAAAGGAATCATCTTTCTGTTTTCCACCGTTGTGACCATGTGCAACATTTCCTGATGTAGACAATAATATGCAAAGTGTCTGTACAGGTGTGCATTTCTTTATTTTGGTATTAGACTGTGCAGAACTAAAATGCTTCTTGAAAGACGATCCAAAAAAGGATTCTCTGTCACACTCTACATGCAGCGCACCTCTGGACGAAGCATCAGAAGCGTTGATAATCCCCAAGATACAAACTAACAGCGCTGATCTTCACAGTAAGGCCCCCAGTCTAAGGGATTACTTTAATCCCTTCAAGTTTTATTTGTCCAATTCATTGTCTTCTCCTCAGAGATATGAGCCAGGAAACAAAACATTAGGACTTAAAGGCTCTTCCTCCACCCAGCCTCCTTTCGATTGTGCTCCCCACCACCTCCACCGCCCCTCTCTCCCAGCCACCCCTGCTGCTTTGCTTATCTCTCTCATATTCAATTTAACGTGGACTGTGATTAACGCTCCTCCAACGACGGGAGAAAGACACAAAGGATATTTTCCTCATTCTGCCTCTCATCCACAGGGCTCCTTCAGCTATTCAGCTCTCCTCCATTTTTAATGACTTCCTTATCTCTGGACTACGGAGGAGATTTGTTTGGGCTTTCATGTGTGTTCGCTTGAGTAAAGCGGAGGCCCAGTACACTGTTGGATTAGACAGGGGAAGACAGAGAGAGAAAGGAACGGCCCTGACATTCGTTCAGGTGAGAGAAGCTTTCGATGGACGCGCCCGAGCCTTTCTGTAAGCCTATTAGCAAAACAAAAGTACGTTTTCAAGATATGAAGGTAAACATGCAAAATGCCACTTTTGTACATGGCAATAGAATAAGATTTCTTTTCAGGTTTGTGTAAATCATGATGTGAGTTTAAATATCTGCTGATCTTGGTCTTTCACTGCAAACTTAGGAAAATTTTTAAGAAATGGGAGTTAACTGTTCAAAACATGCAACATGAAGTCTTTTTGCCTGACCATGATTTCTATTTTAATATTACTACACAGCCCATTCTTACTTCTGAGTGCCAATCCTATCACCTGAAGAGACAGAAAATATGCTTGTATGTTTAGTTATGCTTGCATTTCCATCGGCTTGGATTATTACAGTGCTGTCTTCTCTGGTTTCTGTAAAAATCAATCAGATAGCTGCAGCTCATCCAAAATGCTGCTGCCAGAGTCCTGACCAACAACGCAATCACTTCTGAGTTCCCAGTTTTTAAAATACTTAATCTTAAAATCTAAATTTAAATGGTCTTGAGCCTAAATACATTTCAGGAATCAGGTCAGAGACTAGTTCACATTGTGTTTCTAAATCTGTTCCTTGGTTTAGGAAGAATCAGGACTGAAAACATTTTTGTGAATCATGCTTATTTCAAACAAATACATTTGAACAATAATTTTTCCCTGTACTTTTTATTTTTTACTGTAATTTCCCTAACCAATGCTTCTTTTAAAACCATTAAATTACCTTGGTTTAAATATATAAGCTTGTTTTGCATTAAACTAGTCAAAAAGGTAACATGCCAAAGCAGACATACCAAACCTCAAAACAAACAGAGGATTTTTTTTCAGCATTTAAATCAGGAGGAGAGTAATAGCAGATTTGAAAATAATAAAAAGCCAAATTTTATTGCTGAAATTTGAGAAAAGACAGTTAGTTTTGAAATGACATGGATTTTGTGAACAGACTGCATCTGTGTTCTTGCCTAACAGTTTGGTGAATATGATTTATTCCTGCTCTGCATCGCTTCTACAAACGATACAATCTGTTCACAGGCCTCAATTGTGTGTACATAACATAACTCTACAGGCAACAGATCATTGCACTGTTTCATTGCCTCCTAAATGTTTATGAAAATACTGCATCAATTGCACACAAACGAAACACACCCACTCAGCTTACTCGTACAGGACTCCAAATAATCAGAAGAATACCAGAGTACGATAACAAACAGTGTGGCAAACGTTCTGCACATAAGAGTTTATTGGCAGAAGAAGCTTTTTGATGGGTTAAAAAGCTTTCTGAAGAGCAAAAACATCATTACCCATCTGTCCATATTTCTACTAAGTACTTTCCCAATGAAGCTGGAATAGCGGTAGAAATCCTTTTCAATCAGGACCCGCTTTAAAATGCGTATATTCTTATTTTGTAATGGGGCTCTCCACTGCGTAAGTCTTCTCTGCAGCATAATGGGCCATAAAGCGAATAGCGGGAAAGGTAAATAATTTAGGCCTCCTGCATTTTGCCATGGCACACCTTGCATTATGAATTTATGTTTGAGGAAGTAACAAGAGATTACAAATTACCGCATTATAGAGTGAGACGATAGGAGACTGGCCGAGAGCGCTCTCTCTCTCTCTCCTGAGCAGATAACCACTTAGAGACTCGGCCCATTACACACGGAGCGGGAAGCTTCAGTGAGCTGCTGTGATTGGTCACACCCTGCAACTAACACTGCTATTAACAGCAAATTAGGTCAGATCGGGGGAGTCCATATTGTGGAAGTTAACTGAGTTAGACCTGTTTTTAGTGGAAGCTGTGGCTTGCATCACTTTTTAATGACTTTTACTTACTGCGAAGGCATCCTGAATCTGTTTTTTTTTTTTACAACAATTATACACAACATTACTTACATTTAGTTTACTTGGAAGTGCAATTGAGTTGCTAAATGTCTAAGAATAGAGATAAAGATGAAAAACTTAGTTTTTGCTTCTCTGTCACACCATATTTCTGATTTCTTATCAAATATTTTTGCTCTAGTTCCTAGAGTAAATATCTTGAAATAAGCCAAAAGCAACTCATAAACTACATTTTTGCTTGATTTAGGGGCTTGTTTTAAATCAGTATTTATATTGATGAAAAGGTATTAGTTATACGTGACATAATCAATGGAACAAGACATTTTAACTCACAACATGGGAAAAATGTCATCATTGATTCAAATATTACATATCTGTGTTTTTTTTCAACATTTCTCTTTAAGAAGTCTGTTTTCTTGTAAATTTCCATGTACTTTATTCAATTTACCTAAACAAACAACAAAATGTCGTGTTTTTTCAACCTATATGCAAAAATAAAATCAGTGTGTAAAAAAAAATTAAGCTTGTGTCAAATAATAAAACATTAATTATTAAAGACATTTAAACAAATCAATGTGTAAAAGCATTTTCAAAAAATGCTTTTCAACTGGAGAACAAAAATTCATCTAATTTAATAAACATTGAGAGGAGCAAGAAAAAGAAAAAATTATGAAATATTCAGATTCATCCAAAAATACACAACTTGGCCAAATCGTTTCTGCATTTGCATGACCACAGGCCAAGTTTCCATAAAATAAAATTAAAGTAAAACATGACATATCCTAGTAGACATCAGGGGTATTTATCTACTTTGCTCTTTGAGTCACCAGAATTGAAGGGATTTGATGATGCATCAAATCAAGACCATAGTTTCCATAAGAAACTCCTAATCAGTTATGTCTTTCTGATATTCAGTGCAGTTGAACTCAGTTCATTTGTATTCCTGGTAAACATGTAAAGTAATTATCCACGAGGCCTTTTACATGTCAGCTTACAGTTCAAAGCAAAGTCGAAAACTAGAACCTCGGTTTCCCCTCTGGGCTGGTTTGCCTTTTCTCTCTCCCAGCACTGCAAGCCTCTGATCTCTACTCCTCTGAATGTATTCGATGTACAGAATGATACAGCTGGGCCTCCAAAGTTAAGGCAACGTGCCCGAGTGTGTTTTTTTATTCGTGTGTGTGATGGACAAGCAGTCAGTGCCGCCCCATCCCTCAGGCCCCCCTGAGACGGCGGCACCAGCGCCCTCTCTCTCCCCAAGAGGAAGCGCAGTGACCTTTGAGTTGGTGGCGCTGGCTGGTGTGTGTACTTACATCAACGTAATTTGCATTAATGTAATCGGAGCTCTGTTCCCCCTCCGGGGCCTGCAGCCTGACACGGGAGTGATCATCTGGAAGAGAGGCAGAAAGGAAGAAACCAGAGTTGAATTAATCATATTAACGAGGCCAGCGAGAGACGAGACGGGAGGGGACAGCTGGAAATAAAGAATGCAGAGGAAAATTAAAAGGTGGGTTTTGGAGGTATGAATCCAGGGTCAGAGGTGGACACCAGCTAATGGAGGACACCCAACAAACTTAGGCTGCATTCACACTGCAGCCTGAAGTGACCCAAATCTGATTTTTATGCCTTTATACAACGTTTCATACAATCTGAACAACAGAGATCAGATTTTTACAAATGGGACTCAGACCAGTTGGATATGTGGTCCAAAGTCCGACATGTCTGATGTTTTCAAATGCGACCTGAGTTTGCACGTCCAGATTGAAATCATCTGACCTCTACGTCACCGATACTCAACGAATGTCACTGTTCTGCATCCTGAAATATGGGAACAGGAAGGAAAACAACAACCATGGCAAACGATCAGGTAGATTCAGTAGTTAATGTGCTGAACAACAACTTTAAAATCGGAAGATATGCTCCACCGTTACCGTTCATGTTTACTTCCTCAACACAGAAAAGAAATAGTTTTAGCTTTCCTTCTTTGATTGATTCAAACCTTTTTACAAGAAATCTTCCAAACTGTGTTTCCCAATCAGTCTGGATTCACAAATTTCCACCACAGCGAACAGATATTAGGAATAATTTGGGAGCAGCTCTGCATTCCCTTCACATAACAAGCCAAAGCTACTTATTATGTGACATCCCATCCTGCTCAGCCTATTCGTCATAACTGAAAAGACACAACGGGATGCATATAAAAGCAGAATGAAAAGGTCAGAGCTGCTCTCGTTGGCTGGTAATAAAAACTCTGTTTGAGCAGCTTAGACCCATCCAGTCACGAGCTAAGCCAATAAATTAGACAGATGAATGTGGGGGGGGGGTGTGTGGGGGGGGGTTCATGAGGAGTCTAGAGGTGCTTTGTACACACATGCAATGATATTCCCATATCGGTTCTTCATGCGGTTCTCATCCTTCTTGGCGGAGTCCCATGGTGCTGACTGTCCTTCAAAAAAGCTCTGAAAAGAAAAAAAAACACAAGAAAGGGAGATGAAACGTTGTGTCATGTGAAACCACTCTACTCACTGCAAAAACACTAAATTTTATCAAGTATTTTTGTCTGATTTATAATGCAAAGAACTTAGTATACTTGAAATAAGACAAAATTAACTTACAAGTAACTTTCCAGCACGATATAGGAGGTTATTTAAAGTCAATAAATCCTTAATATTGATGAAGAACTAATAGTGATAAGTGAACAATTTGTTTATTTATGGATCCCCATTAGTCGCTACTATAGTAGAGATTATTCTTCCTGGGGTCCAAATCAAACATTCCTGTAAGAATCCTTTACAAACGTTCCTAAAAAGACAAATGTATTTCTTAAGACACAAACAAGATTAAATTAAACACAAAATTCAAAACTGGTTCAATTTACAAAATTATGAAAAGAAAAAGAAAAAAAACTTTATCACACAAACTATTTCAAACATAACAGAACTTAAAATAAGTTATAATACGGCAGTTTTAATATAACATTTTAACTTTTAATATGGGGAAAATTTTATATTAAAAATGCTATATTATTGCATATTATAAGAGAAAATGTCAATGTTCCACTGGCAGTTTCTCTTTTACTTATAACTAGATATAATTTATCTTCTTATATTTTTCTACTTATAATATGATAAAAATGTCTTGTTCAAGTGGCAGATTATTTCACTTATAATTAGTACTTTTCCTTCAAAATTAAGGAATTAACTTAAAAAAAAGCTCATCTTGCTGAAAAGCTACTTAGAAGTTAGTTTTGTTTCATTTCAAGTGTATTTGCAGTAGAAACCAGACAAAATAAATACTTGTTTTTGCAGTGCATGATAACCAGACTACAAAATAGAGTGTTCATCTTTCCCTTCAACAAATAAAAACAGTGTATGGCAACACAGAAAGACATTCACATTAGTATCAGACATGAAACACAGCGAGGGTGGAGGTTCCCAGGGCGGAGTGTCAAAAAGCGATCCCCATTAGAGTCAGAGGCAGCGGGTGTCGCCCTCAAACCCCTCCCAGACGAGGCGACCGCAGAGTTTGCCTGTCTGCCTCCTCCGAGGAACTCAATCAGTTCATGGCGGGGAAAAATAAAGCTCGCTCATCGTCCCCAGATCAAAAAAACCGCTCCGCTCAGATTACCCTCATGAAATATTTACCGTCTCTCGCTGGGGAGATTTCCATTCTGATGGCACACCAGGCGCAATTAAGCCAAATTATGAAAATACATCTCCCAATGCCAGGTCACTGATGCTCAGGAGGGAAAACGGGGGTGGGAGGAGGCTGTGGTTGGCTCCAAGCAGACTGAGCTGGACCGAAAACTGTGACTCCTCCATCCTTTTAGCTAGTAGGCTAATGCACATTTAAAAAGGCAGACAATTCATTACGGTGCATCTGGAAAATAAAGATTCAAGAACGAATACAGGGAGGTTAAAGAGGCGATTTGAGAGCTCCTTTTAGTGTGGAAGAGGGAAGCGATGCTCTCAATCATCAGTCATCCAGGACATGATGGTTCCATTCATCTAAGTGCTGTGGCAGGCCGCAGGCTGTTTGTCTAGCATAAAAAGGCCCCGCAGACACCACACAAGGACATATTTCTGCACGGAGTCCTAGAGATTAGCGATTTCACCGAGAAGCAGCTTTAATATGCTAAAAATATGCCCCATCCTTCAGGTGCGGATGGACGCACGTCTCAGAGATGGATTAGCCCGCTGCGCTCAGGTCCTGATCAGATTCAGTGTCCCTCTGAAGGATGCGGGTCTCGCGCTTCAAATTTAAAAACAAATCATCCTCAAAGCAAATGGCTGTAAAAAAGTACATCGCACAAGTATCTACACCCCGAAAACCTTTTCACATTTCGTCACATTACTGGGAATAAAATGTTTTTACTGGGATAGTAAATAGAAGTTAATTGAAAATTGCAGAAAATTAGTAAAATCTGAAAAGTGTGGCATGCATTTTGTACCCAGCACCTCAATACTTTGCAGAACAACATTTAGCTGCAAAATAGAATCGACATCAATCAATTTTCAAACCTAGCCACAGACTATTAATGAGATTTATGCCTGAACTTTGACTAGGCCAGTGTGAGAGATTTGTCATGCATGTTTGGGATTAATATTGTAAAGAGAAGGTTAACTTTCAAACTAGGCTCAAGTTCTAACAGGTTTTCTTGTATTTTGCCTTAGTCAACTCAAAGTGGTTTCCCTGTCCACAGTGAGGCATGATGCTGCCACCACCAGCATGTTTCACAGTGAAGAATGGGTGTGTTCACCTCACATTTCGTTTTGCATGTTGTTCAGAAAGGTTCATTTTAGTTTCACCTCACCAGAGAGTCTTCTTCCTCTAGTTGATGGATGCTAGTTGTTCATTAGGTGTCTTCTGAAGGTGGAATACATTCAATACGGATCCACTTTTTTGATTTAATTAAATTTTTTCAAACTTTAATGTTTTTGCTTCCACTTCATAATCGTGTGCTACTTTGTTTTATCCCATCATACATTGTATTATGTCCCCATATTGTAAGAAAATATTTTTAAAAATTCAACTTTTTATGCGGTCTGGATTCTTAATTTAATACTCAAAGCAACGACAGCTTAAACATGGGATTATCGCTCCTGAAGTTCATCCTAGAAGTAAAAAAGATGCTGTATTTGCTGTACTTTGCTTCGCTGCACCTGCAGGTAGCTTTTTCCTCCATTATGCTGAATGTATTCCCACTGGCAGAGATCCAACTTAGCATGTTTTTAATTACAGGCTAACTTCTGATCTGCAGTCCCAGAACAGTTTGCCTCCTTTGTTGTTACTTTTTCTGAACCACATAACCGTAAGTAAAAGGCAGATTACATTCCCTGCAGTCCCTGTAAAGCAGACTGCTTGACATACAGCATGGTAAAGGCAAACTGTAGAGGAGGTGTATAAATTGCTGAAACAGGCTAGTTTGGCGACTTGCCTTTGCAATAATAAATCACTTATTGGTTTAGAAAAGGGAACACATTCAGACAGAATTGTGTTTCTGTGGGTTAAATGTAAAAAATTACGGTGGCCAAGGTTTTTCACTTTGCAATTTTTTAGTTTTTTTATGAAAAGTAAGATTAGTTTTCATAACCTTTTCAGAGTCTATTGTAAGGAAATGGTTCAGTGGACCTCTGTCTATTTGTGCTTCAGTATTTGCAGAGTCAACATTTTTCCATACATCATGAATCTGTATGCCCTTAGATTTTTTCTTAGCGCGCATCTAAGATATCGGAAAGAAAATGCGGCTTGGGAAGCTAAAAATATCTTGGTTCAATTCCACTTGACACGCTACTGGCTGGCGTTTGCAAAGCAGCCAATCCAGAAGTGGCATTTATGTTCCTTGGTGCTGATTGGCTGCAATCTAGAATTGGAGCTAAGGAAGATTAGTATAGATGTTAGGTTATGTAGTAGTGCTAAAACTGTTTCCGCTGTAATGAGTTTTAATGTATTTTTGGTGTTTGAACTATTAAAATAAGCAGTTTTAAGTGTTTTTAGATGGGGTCTCAAGTATTTGTGGATTTTAGCTGCTGCAGGGCCAGTTGTGATCCCCAACATCTGCTAATATCAAGAGTCTACTTTATTTTTAATTAAATCATTTCATTTAAAAGGAACATGCTCAATTTATAGATATAAAAAATAGCTTTTTTTGTGAAAAATAAAGTGAATTGTGTAAATGCTTAAAAATATGCCTTAATTTTGTGGCATGTTTCCCTACAATAAGGCTTTATGTAGAAATATGGTGCAATACAGAAACAAAATGTTAGGCAACAACGGCTTCTTTCAGTTTAAGAACGTATTTTTCTCCATATTTCATCAATATCATTGATTAAGAAGAGAAACAAACAGGTGAGAAATAGTTAAGTACATATTTATACCAATTGGAGGCAGATGAAGGGAAAAAAATAGAGGGATGAATTGGCAAAGGGTCCAAATTGACCAAAACCCACCGCCAGGACTTTCACAGCCATGTAGATGATGCACAAATGTTTGCTCTGATGGAACAAGCTGACAGTGACAGCATGGTGGTGTTGATGAATCAGAAGCTTGTTTTCTTCTCTCAAACTATGCAGCAACGTGCAGGACAATTCACACATGCACATACTTTGTTACAGCTTACTTCCGATCTGCCTTGGGAAAGCTTTTACAAAGTATGAAAGTGTTTTACAGTGTCGCTTTTATTTGCTTTATAGTCCAGAATAGATATAGAAATTTGTAGCTTGCTGACTGCCTTTCATTCATTTGTTTCTCTAATCTAACAAATCATTTCACAGTGATAGTAGCTGCTTCTGGACACTGTTAAACACTTAGTGACTTCACAAAACGTCTGTTGGTAAATGCCCTTTTCAGATTAAATCAGCAACGTGTGCTATTTACTCTCACAGGATTTTAAAAGTAACCCACAACCACTACTGAACTGTAAGCTTTCTTTTTATCAATTTCTCAAAAGGAAAAAAAAAAATCAAAACAAAACAAAATAAAACTGAAAAAATACAAAACTCACAAGTAACCAAAAGTATTGGCTTACCTCGTTTATCTGATCCAAAGTTAACGTACAGAATAACAAGAAGCATGGGTCAAAGAGAAATATAGTACAGTGTAAGTCAACAGGTTTAGAGGTGCACTGTAGGCTCCTATCTCATCATCAGAAATGAACGATTAAAAAGGGCATTGACCTTAAGAGAGACGGAGATGGAGGAGACAGCAGAGGGACACAACATTCACAATGGATTCGCCTGGCTGAGTGAATTTTTTTTTTTGTGAAAAAACATCTCAAAATAAACATAATTGTGAAGTGGAAGAAAAATGAATCATGGTTTTCATAAAAAATAAAGTCTGGTATCGGCAGCCATCTTCAGATGTCACCAAATTAGAAAGTAGAGTCCACTTCTGTGTAATTTAGAGGTTTGTTGGAAAAAAGTAACAAACAAAAAGCATCATGAAGATCAATGAATGTACCGAGCTCAGGGAGAGAGTTACACATAGCTGCTGCCTAAAGACAGACAGAATGAGACGTTTTAGGGCGTCCTGTCACTTTTAATCCAAATAGGTTGCTGCTGGCCACGCCCCCTCCCCCCCCAACTCAATGTCTACACTCACACATAAAAATGGCTTTGAAAAGCAGAAGTAGAGCCTCCTGTTCTACTTCTACCATCCAGAAGTCAGCAAGTGACTTCTGGATGGCAAGTCAACAACAAAACACTTCAGCAGCCTTTGTTCAGTGAATACAGCGGTAAAATCTGCTGACCAAACATGCTGGAGCTCATCTTGGGTTACTAGGTAACGTTGATTGTGACTCAACAATTGGGAGGTTTTTGAAACGGCCCAATTTCCAGACATGGTTTTGGAAGCGTTTGGGTTGTATTTTAGAAGCAGTTGTGACCCAAATGGAAGTACGAAAACGTGCAAAAAGTTTAAATTAATGGTTTATTTTATTTAGTTGTGTTATGTGTTCCTGGAAACTAACACTACTAGTTGCTCATCTAGTTAATGAAACATGATGCACATGGAAGCATCATCCTGATGTGAAAAGAGATGCTGGCTGATTTAGTAGTAAGATCGATTGAGTAAAGTACAGCGCGACGATTAAGAAAGTCTGTTAGAGGCTGCAGTTCTGAAAAACTTCATTCCACTTCACAGCTTTGCATTACTTTGAGTTGTTCTGTCACATCAAATCACAATCAAATGAATTTAAGTTTACGACTGTAATGTGACAAAAAGTGAAAAAGTTCAAAACAAATTAATACGTTATTTTATTTTAACAGCTACTTCTGTGATGTGGCGTCCTTTTAATATCTGTGCTATGGGGATGTATCAGGAAAAGCTCTATTATTTTCTTCCACAGTCATGAGGAGGAAGAGCGAAGTGAATTACTGATGAATCTGGACCACATATAGCTCGCAAGGTGGGAAACGAAAAGAGAGTAAGGAACAGAGGAGGTGTGAATAAGAAAACCGCAGAAAATAACGAACAAGCGAAATGATCTGAAAATGTGAGCAAGATGTGAGGTGAGTTATTAAAAACGAGAGGATCTGGAAGGAGAAAGGTGACGATGATGATTTCAGTTTGAAGGAAGAGGCCGCAGCAGCAGATAAAAACGCCACTGTGATGCAGGACAGATGCAGATAAGATAGCGAAGACAGATGATTTAAAAAGTTTAGCCTGAAGTCGCTTCGAAAAGGCTGGCTGGTGGGGGTGCGGAGGGACGGCGAGGAGGCTGGAGTGCCGCCAAAGCCCCGCCGTCCTCCCACGCTAATGAGAGAAAACAAGAATGATGCTCTGCTGGGGAAAAATCCTTTGTTTTGGTGTCAGATTACAGGTGGTGTTGTGAGAGAGTGCGCTTGGCTGCCTTCAGTGGGCCCCAATCAGACCCACTTCAGGTGAAGAAGGGGTCCTTAAAAGTGTGTGGAGAGGGAGGGAGGCTACAGGTGAGTCTACAGCAGTGGTGTCAAACTCATTTTTTATAAAGATCCCATATGTTCTCGAGGGCCGGTGATGTCAGAATGCATCAATAAAACCCATTAACAAACCAATACAATATTAATAAGTAGCTGTCTCTGCATTCAGCGAATACTTCTTAAAATTAAATCATATTGAACATATTTTTGTATTGATCAGACCCTCCAGGATTTCACTATTGTTTTGTTTTTATTTTTTACAATCAAAATATGATTTTGTGGTGCTGATTTATAAAATATTTGTGAGGAATTCTGCAATATTTGCGTTTATGTATAATGGAAACATGACTATTTGTTTCTCGCCATCAGAGTCGTGTAGTTACTCAATTTACTTGAGTAACGTTTTTGAAAAAAAAATTTTACTTTTAGGAGTGTTTTCCATTATGGTGTACTTTTTCCTTCTACTTGAGTAATTTTATTAAGTATTTCTACTCTTACTTTGGTAAAATTTCTGGATTTTCTACCCACTGAATGAAAAACAAACATGACACAGAAACACACCTGCAGTTTTTGCTAAAGTTTCCTAAGTTTTTTTATTGACAGAAACTCACTTGGATGTTTTTTTTCTTTTACCTGATTTTGTTATTTATTGTGACTTTTTGAATTATTGTCATTTTGGTCCTTAAAATACCAAAATTTCCACTTTACTTTATATTTTGGTCCATCTCACTACTGAATTCTTAAATATTAAATGATTCATGTTTTCATCAGTTACTCAGTACTGGAGCAGACTTTTTAACGCTTTTTTACTCTTACTTGAGTAATTTTTTAGCTACTTTTTACTTTTACTTGAGTCAGTCTATGTTGAAGTAGTGCTATTCTTACTTGAGGACAATTCTCGGGTACTCTGCCCAGCTCTGCGAGTCGCCATGGACTATAACTTAGCTGAAGTAGTAACAGCAGAAGTAAGATATACTGCCACCTTCAGGTGGGAGATAGTCACTAAAACACAATGTTTTGGACTATTTGGCGCAAAAAAAGATGCAGGGGTTTGTTGATTTTGCATGAATTTCCACAACCGTGGAAAACTGGAGGGACTGTGATATATTTTTTCTGAATGCAGGTAAAAACTGCTTTGATTTTATTGATTAAATAATATTTAATTGAATAATAAATTGATTAAATTTAATATTTAAGCACTTTAAGTGCTATTTATGTGTCCCTCTGGAGTCTGGAAGGCCACATAAAAATCTATGGCGGGTCAGATTTGGCCCCTGGGCCTCGAGTTTGACATATGTGCCCTATAGCATCAGAACATAAGAATACTCACCCACTCACCACATTGCTCTGAACAGCAAGGAACAGATGAACATCAAAACAAAACACAGCACAAAAACTGCGACGGGGCACATTAACAATTCATCAAAAAAGTGAATCTGGAGGGGGGAACAAACCAGTTCTGCTGCATGCTACAAACCAGACACAAACAAAGAAGAAAAGAAGACTGCACTCATTGACACAGATGAAGCCTTGTTTTAGGCTGTTAAACACTGAAGAACCTCTGAGGAGATGTTAGCAGCGTCTTATGAGGGAGGGAGGGCGGCGGCGGCGGCAGCAGCCGGGCGGCGTCCTACCTCGTACTCCTCCTTGAAGCCGTAGCCCTCGGCGCACTTCATCTGGGTGATGTGCTGCAGGAGGTCGGCGACGCGGATCGCCGGGTGCAGCTGACCCGTCTGGTAAGGCACGTCCACCGGCTCCCGCTTCCTCAGGGAGTGAGTGTGCGACTGCACCAAGCTGCTGGTGTCACTGCCCATGTTCTGGCTCTCATCTGCCGGGGAGCGAGGGGCAAGAAAACAGAGACAGGACAAGGAACTTAAGGACAGAGGAAGAGGAGCTGAACACACATCGGTGGATTACATCTGGGTGACATGAGGCTTGAAGCAGTAAATGATAAAAGACTTTCTTTTAATTTAAACATGAAGTACCTTGCAAAAGTACGACAGAGTATTAAGGCCACACTAAGAAATTAAAAAATATAAACTTATGGAAAAAAAGATGTACGAGGGTGAAGTCGAAATAATACAAGAATAAATTCGTAGTATAATATTATCACTTTATTCTAATGATGTTGACTTTATAGTAATATTTTGACTTTATTATTGTAATATGACTTTATTCTGGAAATATTATGACTTTATTCTCATAAGTTTGACTTTATTCTTATATTATAACAATTTTATTCTATAGTAATATGGCTATATTCTCCCAAAGTTTATGTTTTTTACATATTTTAGTTTGTCTTAGTGTAGTCCTGATACTCTGTTGTACAAAAATCCTCATACAACTTAAAACGTTTTTTTTGAGTCGTCACGTTTCAACGTCACATTTCAACCACAAACTTCATCTGGATCTTGGAGTGCATAATTGTAAAATGGAAACAAAAAGAGACATGATTTAAAACATTGTTTCTACAAAGAAGAATCTGAAAATTGTGATAAGTGCATCTGAGTTTCACCTTTCATTGCAGTTAGACCTTTAAGTTTTCCAGTTTTCACACATTATTTTTTGCAAAATAGCTCAACCTCTGTCAGATTGGATGGAGAACAACTGTGAATATTCAAGCTTTTGCCATAAATTCTTAATTACATTCAATCCAGGTCTTTGACTAGGCCATTTTAAACACACAAATATGCTTTGTTCAAACCGTTCCACGGTATTTCTAGCAGAGTTTTTAGTTCTTTCGATCCTGCTTCCCATACTGTCTGACCAGCATCCCTGTTGCAGATGAAGAATATTCCATTTCCTCCACACAGTTTTTGCATTTCACCCACAAAGTGCAATATTGGTCTTGTCTGACCACCACATTCCCACAGCATGATGCTGCCACCACCATGTTTGTTAATTCAAATGCAAAGTGGGACTGAATAATTCAAATGCATGGCACACTTTCAAACTTTTCTTTGTAAACAACCATGTCTCATTTTCCTTCCATTTCACAGTTATACACTACTTTGTGTTGGTCTTCATAAAAAAAATAAAAAAATCCTAACAAAATGTTGAAGTTTGTGGTTGCATTGTGACAGGCTGTGAAAGTTGAAAGGCTTGGAATAATTTTGCAAGGCGCTGTATAAACCTGAGATAAGCAGATTTAGGTTTTGTCACTTTTCAGATTGATTTATGTTTCATACACAGATGGTACATTATCTCATTTACTGTTAAGCATTATGTCACCACCCTCCAGACTGACAAACAACTCTCGGCTAGTAATCTCTTTGTTATGGATGGTCACAACAACACAACATCATTGAGTAATAGGATGAGTCATGTGGTGGGAAGGTTCAGGTCCATCTGTCTTATTGTAGCTGGAAAACACTGTCATCTATAAGGCCCTTTGGGTAAGACGCTAGCACCGCTACGCTTTTAAACATGGCGTCTGTAAGAATAAGACATGTTTGGGCCACAACTGTGAGAAACAGCAGAGAACATCGTAAAAAATGTCATGAAGATGCTGCAAAAACAACAGGTTGACTTCAGTTTACTGGCAGAACAGTACGCTGGTTTGGGCTGCGGCTCATACTGAGAACCAGAGTCCGTTCCAGCTCTTTCATACTGTCCTCCAGTCGGTGGCAGAAATGAGGCACAAATGCTTTTGGGGGCAGCCAGCGGATGATGGAGGGTGTCCAAAAACATGGAGGAAGATGTGAGGAGGAGAGGGTGCAGTTGGGGCCACAGTGAGCATGTTGCAGCAGGCACCATCAGAAGCATCACAAAGACACAGCATGGATTCAACCCCTGCCACCCAAACTTCCCTTGAACCATAAAAAATATTTTAAAAAAAATCTAAATATTACATTTAATTAAAAACTAAATAATAGAAAGAACCCAGGAAGGGACAAGGAGATGGGAGGAGAATGCATGGGGTGATGCTGCCATGGGGCAATGTATGTATTTCGTCCATGCTAAGCTAATGGTGGCTTGGTGGTGAGATGCTAACATGTCCACTTGTCATGCAATCAACGTCAGAATGTCAGAAGCAGCCGGTTGTCGGCTTACTGTCTGAGTAAAAGAAAAAAACACCGCCTCCTTCCCCCAACCCAGGGGCCACTTGGGAAAACTTACCATTAATGGGCACTTTTTAGATAGCAGATACATTAGAGGTTAAGTATGTAAAGAGAAAGAGAGGAGAAGAGACAGGAGAGAGGGGATAAGCAACAATACAGCATGAGAACCTGTTACAGTAGAGTGTTTTAGAGCTACGCTAAAGGGCAAGATCACATGCCAGCTTTGTCCAAACCGCCTATGTACAGTGCCTTGCAAAAGTATTCAAGTAGGCTTATTTCTTTTACATTTTCTCATATTTAAACCACAAACCTCAATGTGTATTATTGGGGATTTTATATGAGAGACCAAGACAAAGTAGTGCATATTTATGAAATGGAAGGAAAATGAAATGGTTTTCAACTCTGTCTGAAAAAAATCTGAAAACTGTGTCATGCTTTTTAGTTTTCAGCCCCCCCCCCCCCCCTCCCCCTCTTCTCTGATAACCCTATTAACCAGACTCTTAATCAATAAATAGGGTTCACCTCTGCAGGTATTTGGGTCAGATGAGACCAAAACTGAACGTTTTTGGCACACGCGCAAAATGCTTTGTGCAGGGGAAAGCCGGCACTGCGCAACGCCCTGCTGGTGAAGGATGGTGGTGGCAGCATCATGCTGTGGGGAAGCTTTTTTTTTTCCCCCAGAAAGGAAAGGGAATCCGTCCAGAGGTGGGAGGATACAGACTTGAAGCTGAGGTTCACCTTCTAGCACCTTTACAGCCCAAAGAGCAATTTTTATTTTCAGTCCAGCTAAAAAAAACAAACTGGCTTAGAGAAGGAAATCTGTGTTGTAACTGTAAAGTGCAAATATTTTATTCCTATTTTTAGGTTTTAATAAAGAAAATCATAAAAACATAAAAGATGATAGCTATGTGTTTTTTCTATGGGATGTTGGTAGATTCACATGATTTCCGGGGGGAGGATGCTGAGTGAAAAACAGATCTAAAAAAACATGACTGGTACTTTTAATGTCATTTTGGTGTGGAAATTAAATGAAATTATTCCATGAAAAAACAAACAAACAAACAAACAAAAAAAAACTGAAAAATTCTTTTAAAATGCATTTGTTTTTATGTTTATTTTTGAAAACTTCAGTTGCTTTTTAATTTTTTTGTCAGGTTTTAAGAGCCACGAGGGAAGGTACAAAGAGCCACTTGTGGCCCCAGAGCTGCAGGTTGCAAACCCCTGTTCTAGCAGGACAACGGCCCTGGTGGTGAATGGCTTCAGTCAATGTACATTCATGTGTTTGAATGGCCTAGTCAAAGTCCAGATCCACATCCACCAAAAATTCTGTGGCAAATCTTAAAAATGTGTGTTAAGATGTGATCTCCATTAAATTCTGACAGAGCGTCAGGCGTTTCGTAAATCAAGTTAGGCAACAATTTCAGTTTTTACATAACATACCATAAAACGGTGGCTCCACAAAGTATTTACTCTGGGTTCTGAATTCAAAACATGCCTCTGTTTTGAAATTATCATAGTAAAAAAATAAATAATAAATCAACCCAAGTGTAATCTTTTGTCCAATTATGAACAATGATCACGCTTTGTGAGTTTATCAAATAAAAATTGAATCAAATACACCGGTGTTTGTGGTTGCAACGTGACAAAGTGGGAAACATTTTAAGGGGTGTGAATACTATTTCAAGCCACAGTAGAAGCCAAATAAAGACGGGGGGGGAAGATGCTGAGTGGTTTGATGGCGCAATTTCAAGAGTGCAAGACGTAAGCTTTAAAAAAATAAAAGAATAAAACCAACAAAAGACAATAAGGAAGTCGTAAATTTCAGGGAGAGAATAACCATGACTGTATTTGGAATTCGTTTCAGATGTCTGACTTGCACATTTTAATGAAGCCAACAGAGCTTTCTGACATTTTGTTTTATTTTTCTCCACTAATTGCTATAATTATATTTGCATGTGCTCTGTGGAAACACCTGCATTTGCAGTTTTTTTCTTTAAAATTAATTTCTAAAATAATGCCTAAGGAAGAAGAAAAAGTCTCATGTGATCTAATCAGTTTTGATGGTTCACCTCATCAGACGAGACGACGCCGTGACTGAACGTGTCACAACTGGAAGCTTGCAACCTTTTCGAGGGGCCGCAGCGATGTGATTTTAATAGTTTTGTGCTTCATTAAATGTGAAACTAACTTAAAGCAGCTGTCACGCGGTGCAGTGATGAAACATACTGCTTTAATTCGCACTGGGGTGAAAGTAATAATAAAAATATATTTAAAAAAAAAACACAACTCAACAGCTGGTTTTGTGCTTAAAAATGCACAAATGATTGCGTGTAACTTATTGCGTCTGTGTTCTGTGGCCTTGAGTGTTTAATTATTACGGTTCCAGTGCCCCATTTAGCTCAGAAGCAACGCTCGTAGAAAAGCATCTGCCTGTGCGAGGAGCTGCACGAGGGCAGTAATAATTAACAGAGGAACAAAATGCTTTTTATGATTCCACTTTATCGCTGAACAAGATGTATAAACATGACAAAAAATAAGAAATAAAAGCCCAAAACAAAAACAAGTAGGTCAACAGCACTTTGCCAAAGGCAGGGGGAGCGACTTAAAAAAGAATAATAGAAAAGGTTGTTGTTGTTTTGGAAGGAGGGGAAGGTGGAGGGAGTTAAACGTGTAGAGAGGAGAGAGGGTAGGAAGATGAGGGCAGCATGGCTGATGTTTAACTTTACAACCACATCTCAGTAAATTACAATTTCATCAACTTTATTTTAGTAATTAAGCTGAAATGGGGGAATCTGCTATATTATATAGATCCATCAGACATAATGTCAGTTTTTACAGCTAATAAAAACACAGTTCTCTGACTGAAAAGTGAATTGTACTGCACAGCGTATACACACAGCCTCTTTTAGCCATGACTTGAATGAATTACTGGAGTCTGTGGTTCTGCTGAGGTATTAAGAAAACTCGGGTTGCTCATTTGTATTTTTTGGGTCTGGAGTTCCTAATTTTCTTCTTGACGATACTCCATAGACTCTCTGTGTGGCTGATGGTCAATCAGGCAGAGTGACATTTGGTGATTAAGCCAGATATTAAATCCTTTTTGTAGTGCTTGGAGGTGAAGAGTCCTGCTGAAAAATGAAATCAGAGTATCTGACTTTGGACTTGATAAAACAAAGTGGACCAGCGCCAGTGGAGGACATGGCTCCTTAAATCATCACTAACTTCACATTGGACCTCCAGCGATTTAGATTCTGTTCCTTTACACTGGGACCGTCACCTCCAAATTATAAAATAAAACTTTCTTTGACATAAAAAGAGGACTTGAGGCCTAACAATCCTTTCTTTTTTCTCCTTAGCTCAGGAAAACAACTGCATGTACATTTTTTAGCACAGTTTTTCCTTCCAGTCAACTTTCAAAAAATATGCTTGATTACAGCACTCTCTGATGCACTTCCCTCTTCAGTAATGACCTTTTGTGGCCTGAAATGAGGCTGTCAGGAGTCTTCCCTGTGATTCATAATAGCATTTAACTTCTATTGTTTATATTTTAATTAAATAGTACTTTTTTATTAGTCCATACCATCTCATTCCAGCCCTTTTTTATTGTCTTATGCAATTTTGATTTAATTTGTTTGGTAGGGACAATGCACATTATTTGACATTTCTGTAAATGTGCCAGAATTAACTAAAGGGCTATAAAACAAGGTTAAAATGAATTAAACACACTATTTTAAAAAACAAAAAATACAATCAATACAAACAATAATAAATAAATTAACAATTAAGCTACAACACAATTATCATAAAAGGTGTAAGTAGCGGTCCACGTCAGAAACACTGAGAGTAAGCACCAAAAAGTTAATGCTCAGAGTGCGATATCCAAGTATTTTAATGGAAAGTTAAGTGGAAGGATGAAATGCTTTCTAGTACTGCAACATTATAGTAAAAAAAATTGTTTTTTGTTGGTTTCAGGTAATACTGAAATTTCTTCAGAAACTGTTTTAGTATTCATTCGCTGTCAGCCATAATGAAAATTAACAACTAAAATCACTCTGTGCAAAAAAATCTACACCACATCAGTTTTACTTAATTACATTACTAAAATAAACGTTTTGTTTAATAATATTCTGATGTATTTAGGCGCACCTGTAAAGTGTTTGGGCCAAATGTTTGGATTTTGCTGTTTGAGAAAAAAGGGGGCAATGAGGAAGTGTTTTAGTGCCTCTGTGCAGCTGCTGTTGCAAAATTTGCCGCCCCCACCGCCCTCCTATTGCCCCCTAAAGTCACTCCCCCCACATCCAGTCCACATGTCTTGTCCATGCATATGAGAGGTCAAACACGTAAGTGACATCACACGCACGACACGCAATGCGGATGGGATGGAGTGAAGCCAGCCCCAGCGCGAGAGAGGAGCGCCCCCTGTTGGTCAAGGAGGAGGGAGGAAGGTGGGGTGTGGAAAGGGTTAAAAGAGGAGAGGAGGAAGCAGCAGGCAGGTATGGAGGTGAGGAAGCCATCTTTAGTTATCCAAGTTAAAAATATGTGTTTTTTGTTGGGTTTAGTTGTATGAATGCAAGAGACTTTTACTGCAACAATGACTGGGAAGAAAAAAAAAGAATTTGTCTCACCTAAGATAGCCGTTGGCACAAAGGGATCTGCTCAAACGAGTGCAGGTTGGAGGAGAAAAGAACGGCAGTGAATAAAAAAAACATCAAATCAGTCCAAAATCAAAACTAAACACTGCAAAAACAAAATTATACCAAGTATATTTTTTGTCTAGTTTCAAGTTCAAATATCTGAAATAAGACAAAACTAACCCACAAGTAACTTTTCAGAAAGATATAGGAGTTTTATTCAAGTAAATAACGTTTTAGGTAGATAAATCCTTAATATTGATTTTACAAAAGTACTGGCAGAATTTTTTCACTTATAACGTGGGAAAAACGTTATATGAAGCAACCTGCCAGTGGAACTAGTACTGGTGTTTTTAAAATCCCTATTAAAGACAATTATTAAACGAAAGCTTCTATATCTTGCTGAAAAGTAAGCTACTTGTAAGTTAGTTTAGTCTTTTTGAAGTGTGATAAGAAAGTAGATCAAAAATACTTGGTAATATTTTGAGTTTTTGCAGTGCACAAACTGGTCCTTTTTCCTGGTTTCTCGCCAAACAACACAATGAGAAATAGATTATGATTTTTGGAAAAGCTAATTATACAGCAAGTTTAGCTGATTATGAATCTAACTGACCTTTCCTCCATCTAATCAATGGGCTGTGAAGTAATTACAAAAGACGCACAATTATGGGTATTCTTTGTAGAAACTCAATCGAACATTTAATAATCCATCTTGGTGAGCTGCTATAAAACATGAGCAGTGAAAACCCATCCAAACCTAATCTGTCTGCTTTCTCGCTGTGTAAGACTCTTTAAAAAAAAAAAAAAAAGCATGTAAATGTCTTGGATAGGTTTATGTCACATGTTGCAGGATCAGCTTGTAAGTTATATTAAAAATGAGGACTCACAGAGAATGTGAAACTTGTGTAAAAATGCTGTCTCTTATTAATCTGTTGTGACACTTCATTTTCCTGATTTTATGAACTTAATTTGTCAGCATTGCTGTTCAGACTGCAACAGAAGCATTTTTTTTTTGGTTTAGGATTAAACAGAGGAAAAGGTAACATGATTACCTGGGTAGTACGAGTTTGTGGGGATGGACGACGTCAGTGTGTTGGCTTTTGGCAGCGTGAAGGAGGACGGGGATGACCCAGCTGCAGATGAAGCAAAACAGGACAAATTCATAACCGGTGTAAGACAAAAACTAAAACTTACAAGTTTCAATGTGTCGTGTAAAAGTACTCATATTTTTTTAAACGTATTTCAGTGAAAGATTATATGCAAAGATAATAGAAAACAGCGGGCAAATATAAATTGGAAGAAAAATCACTTGGTTTTCAAAATTTCTTACAACAAAAAATCTGAAAAATGTGGCATAATCCTGTTCTCGCTGCATTTATGCTGAGATTAATTTACGCACAAGTGAACTCTGTTCATTAATTTGCTGACTTCTGAAGGCAGTGTGTTGCAATGGATTTTATTTAGGGCTAACATGGTAAAGGGGTCTAAATACAATTACATGCCATGCAGAAAAAAATTTTCCTTCTTGCTCACAATTTTCCAATGCATTCCCAATAAAATACATCAGAAGAAATGTTCAAATGCTGTAAATACGCACTGAACAAAATGTAAAAAAAAAAAAAATCAAATGTCTTAACTTCAGTTTAAAATACTTTAAGGACATTTTATTTCCGTTCTGCTACATTGTTGCGGTAACAAATATCTCTGAGACGCTGAAAAAACTGAATTTCGATGCGACCAAGAGAGTGAGATGACTAAAATGTAAATATTTGTGCGATTCAAAATATTTTTAATGCTCTTGAATTTGAGTTAGTTTTATTTCTACATACTGTAGAATTATTATTCAATTTCCTTTTAGAAAGTCCTAACTGCCTCCTCAGACTGGATTTTGTCCGTTTTCCTGCTCAAATTCTCTAATTTGTCCAGTTTATGAAACCAAAAAAGCAGACACAAAGCTGCTGCAGCGCTGGAACAAACCCTCCACCAGGACAGCTTGTCCTTGTCTCTCTGGGTTCTGATTTGCAGAGTGATTAGAGTCAGGAGCTGCACCTATAGCCCTGTGGGACCCACAGACTCTGCCTCCACCTGGGACACGCGCAGCACGTCCATTTTGTTGTGTTCTCCACATACAATGTCAAACTTCCATGTAAAATTATTTTCAAACTTCAACAAGTTGGATTTTTTTCCACTTTGTGAACTGAGTTAATTAAAATGGCTAACAACAAAGCACTGATAGACGGTGTTATCAAAGTATTACTGGATACAAACAGTTAGTAGCAGAAAATAGCAGTTAAGTTTGATAGTGTCTTTCTTATAATTGCTAACATTGACTGTCACTATGTTGATAGTGGTAAACAAACAGTGGCAAAAAGTTGGATGTTAAAGTTTCAGTGCTAATAATACTAATAATTTTTTAACTTTCAGATATGCATTTGAACTGCTTGTTTTTATAGAGGACGGGGTGAAAATACAACTTACAGATTCAAAAACTTTCAAAACAAGTCTCAATTTATTGTGGATCTCTTCCAAACCCAAAAAGGTCAAACCATATAAATATATAATATACTCAGATATGGTTTTGGAACCAGAAATAGGCTTCTGGTGTAATTCTGGTTGGATTTTGTCTCTTTGTCTACTCCTATTAGACATGGTAGTGTTCATTTAAATTGGTCGGCTCCCTGGCACTGAGCCTGGATTTAAGCATATTCAGTCATTTTGGTACGATTCTAGAAGCTTGATCTTAGCCTGCATTAGCTTGATTTTGTTTCCAAATGTTTTGATGAGTGTTTAGGATCTTTGTCCTGTAGCATCTGTCTAGCTGGACAGAGAACATCCGTTTGTCCAAAAATATTTGTGTTAAAAAAGATTATTATGTAAAATAAAAAATTTTAAGCTTCATATGAGGCTATATATGTCATTTCCGCATGAATGTTGCTTTGATTCTTTCATGCATGTTTGAAATTTTTTAAAATCTCCCATAGCAACCATTACAGAGTGCCTAAACGTTTACTCATTTAGTGTGCCCCTTATTTACTCAAAGCTCTTCCTTGGAGATGCAGTCCCCAACTGAGCTCCTCCAGACTAGTGGCAGCAGCAATTAGCAAACACCTGGTGGAACTGTGAGTCTGCTGAGCTCATTGTACAAGCCATTTCTCAGTGCAACGCTCCTAAAAGCTATGTTAAAGGCTTAACATAGTTGTGATGACAAACTGAAGGCAGATGTTGGCTAGAATAGGAGCTTCTTAAAGAGACAGAGGTCAATTTCAAGGGATCAAATTGCAGTAAAATTTCTTTTAACTTAAAAAAAATTAAAAACACTTATTCAAAAGACCAAAAGCTGGTCAAAAAAGTGCAATTGTTGGAATGCAAATAACAATTTTTTTTACCTCGCTATTGAGGAGGTTATAAATCATTCCTCACATGTGTTTTTCAAATGATGTTTTCAGTTGCATTGGTTCAATGAAAACAATCAAATATGCAAATAATTTTCACTTTGGGTGAATAACAGAAGATAATAATTCAAACTTATGCATCAAATTTTAAAAACCATTGAATCTTAATGTTGACTTAAATTTCCCTGAAAAAAAAAAAGATGAATTCAATGCCTCATTAACAGTCCTAATGACTGAATGCAACCTGGAATTCAACATTTATTTTCTCAGCAAATTCAAAATAAAGCCCTTAAGTATCTAAGAAGACTAATAATGACTTGTGCGTGCAGTCTTCATACAGAAAATAACCACAGTGCTTATGTGGGCTTATATGTAATATTTATTTAAGCAATTAGGCTGCTGTCAGTTTCTCATCCATCGTCTTCTCATTCAACATCAACAACTGCTGAGCGTAGCACGGTTTGGGTTTTGACGACAGCATGTTCAGGAATATAATCTGTCATGTGTAATGTTTTGAGCCTAAATGACACTCCTGACAGTAATGTAAGGTCACAGAGAGTGAGAAGACTTCACAACGACAGGCAGAGTGCAAAATGAAGCAGTTAAATCATTTACGCTGGGAGACAGAAGGGCCAGATTTGAACAAGTACCCTAACAGACAGTTAATCAAGGTCAGAGCATCTTTGGGGCTCAGCCCCCAGAGAGGAGCAGAAACAGAGGCTGTGGTTGGGGTTTTTAATCTGATGGTTTTGGGGCCGGGATTATAACAGGTCAAGCTCCGGGTGAACGATTTAGCTCAGCTGTCTATCAACAACATAACCTGAGGAAAACTAATAGGTTTTCAGCAAGAGGGCAAATGTAGTGTGCTTACTTTGGTTGGCAGGTGGATTGGACACAGCAAGGCACTGAGTTTATGACCTGAAGACAGACTTCTGGCTTGTCTAATGTTTACTGATAAGCTCTGAGGTCTGGTTTGGGATTTGATGATGGCTTAATTATTGATTTAACTACCAGACTCAAAGCAGACTGTGAACAAGGATTTTCTAAAGAGTTTTCACCATTAAACAAGCAATGGTAATTCTAGCGGTAAATTTAAAGCGTTGCAGAATTAACTGAACAAATCTGATCTGAGAAAAGAAGGAATTTAAAAAGAAATGTGAGAAATGAAGCTATGATTAAAGAAGTAACACAAATCAAACTATCTTTTTTAAAATGAAAGTTGTTTTGTCAAATTTAATTTAGATTCTTCTAAATGACTCACAGAAATTCATCCATTTCACTTCCACAAGTGGTTTTTGAAAAGTCATATTATTTGAACAGAATTAGAGAAATTTGTATTAGATTAAGCAAAATCAGAAATAGTTAAAAGAAAATTATGGGATGTACTTTTTATAGCTGCATTGAACAATGAAAAGAAAACTTAAGAAAAAGTTACAGAGTTTTGACATTTAACTTTTTTTTTCTTGTTGTTGGGGAATCCACAACAACTGTGCTTTAGTTTTAGCTTCACTTTTATACCAGCTGCTGATGATTCCGTTCAGATTTGATATCAAGAACCTTAACGTCTACCTTAGTGATTTTACAAAAACAAAGATAAACCAGAGCACCTACATGGAGCCATCTTACCTCGGCCGTTCAGGGTGAGGGTGCACTCACTCCGGCCGTTGAGTGTGAGCGCGCATTCGCTGCGGGTGTTCAGGGTGTGGTTGTGCGTGTCCATGAAGGACAGCGCCTCGTCGCAGTTGGTGCCCTGCTCTGTGTAGTTCTTGTCCATGGAGTTGACCATAACTGTCATCTCTTGGCGGGTGCTGTTCAGCGTCTCCTTCCGCTTCTTCGCCAATTTCCTTTGTGGAAGGGGAAACAAACAAGAAGCACACAATCAGACCTAAGTGGACATAATGACCCCTAATCCCCCAAATTGATCTGATATGAGGCCGGTAGCAATGACTAATCAATATATTGAGATGGCTGGGCTGAGTCACATTAGTTTTTATTTGGCTTATCCAAGCTGAGGAAAAGTATAAATCCTTAGGAAGGTTTGACACTATAACCCAAATATATCAGTAGCCCTGATGATTTAAAATTAGCTTATATTATTTTGGTGCAGATGTATTAGAGCTGTGAACACTGAACTGAAACAGTCAACCTGCTTATACTGACCCACTTCAAGTTGATGTGTTACAGCAAGCAAGCAGGTCCCAGTTCAACCAACATTAAAGCTTTGTATTCAGACAAATCCATACAAAGATGCACACAAACACAATTAATTCATAATATGTAAAAGCTATTGAAAAATTTGTTTTATTCGCATCTCAAAACAAAGCAGAGTCGTGTCCTTTTCGTGATCTATTCTACACAAGAAATGTTTTTTGGTCTTTAAAGACCAATGTTTTTGTTCAGATTACTGAACAACAGGGGTCACAGCCTCCTATGATTTTTTACTTTAGGTTGTTAGACAACAACTTCTATTGATTTCCTTTGGGCATCATAATATTCTTGTACAGAGATGCCTTTTATTGATTTCCAAGGCTGCAAACCACGGGGAACAAAAATGTTTGCTTTTTTGTACGTAATCTGACCTCACTATGAGTTCATTCTCTCCTTCTCTCCTTAAAAACTGAAAAAACGATTCTGGTCCAATTTAAACCGTGTGCTTAAGATTGTGGGGACTATAAGTCCTAACAGGTATGTGATGTTATAATGTCATTCTTATGACTTAACAGTTGTGGTAAGGACAATAACATTATGTAATTACTCAATATCATGCCAGGATTTGCATATTTTCTGTCTACACTGATGAAGATTCACTCAGCATACTGATTTCCTGGGATAGCTCCAACAGCAGGGCAGTCTGACCAACTTTCTGATTAATTCAGCTAATCATTTTTCATTTAATGGCAAAGGTACATTTCTCTCTCTTGACACAGAAGAAGCACACTGTACATTTACCCCCTTCATCCTGATATACATACTTTATAAAACAGAAGGAGAAGCAGACTGATCGGACTTGATGTTTGACTAAATGTGTTTAATGTTTGACTAGATAAACATTATCTAGTTAACATATGTGTTAAAAACATTTGTACAATCAGATTTCATTTAAGATGGCTTTTAGTCAATAAAGATGTTCACTAAACCAGCTAATTCTCAGTGCAAAAAATAAACTTACACTTAAAATTTTACTAAGTATTTTTGGTTTAGCTTCTAGTGCGAATATTTTAATACACTTGAAGTAAGACAAAACTAACTTACAAGTAACCTTTCAGCAAGTTATAGGAGCTTTAAGTAAGTAAATCCTTAATGGTGATTTAAAAAAAGTACTAGTTTCTTCCTGAAAAGTTACTTATAAGTTAGTTTTGTCAAGTGTATTAAGATATTTGCCCTAAAAAGCAGACCAAAACTACTTGGTAAGATTTTGCGTTTTTGCAGTGTGAAGACTAAATTTGCTATCCGTTAACCCTGTTTAAAAGCCTCCTGAAGCTGACCCCCAACCTTTGGCAGTATTGTTATGGTATTTTGGCAATAAACGCTGCCTTACCGTGCCACCCGATGAGACAATTTTCATATAGTTTTATGCACGATGTAGTAAAGAAGTGGAGCAAACAGCATGAGAACTGAAGTAATAGCCATATCTGATGCCTGCCGCTGCTCTGTAGCTGGAAGGGAGCGAGCGGTGTAAAAATTAACTATGGCAACCATCACACTGATTCTCGCACTTTGTTACTCTCTGCGTGACCCCCTTTCCCTATCTGAATTGAAGCCTCTCTGGCGGACAACTGCTGTCTAATGATGCTCTCCTGCTGCTTTGTTTTCGCAAATCTCCTCTGTTTATTCAATTTTGTCACTGTCTCATGCCATATGGCAACAGACTCCCGCTGCCTTCAAACAGCCATTTGCTCTGAAGGCCACAACGTGAAGCTAATAGCGGATCCATTCTTCAGAAAGCCGGGTGACAAAGTAGTTACATTTTCCCAAGCTGGACTCACTTTTTGTCTTTAATCTGCAATTAGAGTCGGGAACAAAATGGCAATCATGTTGCTCTTTTTTCCATTATATCTCCATAATGTAGTAAGGAGTGAGGAGGGGAGAGGGTAGCTTCATGTACCCCAGGCGATATCGAGACTGATTCAGCACTGTGCGCACTCATGGAGGAGACTATTAAGAACTATTGTGAGGCTGGTTTTAAAACTGTATCACTGTTCTTATTCCCACAAAGACTTGGATTTCCTCTTTTCCTGTGTGACAGTTGAAGCGAGAAAACTGAAGATAAATGAGGCTGCACAGGCACCAGTGCCAAAAATGAGGAAAGAGCCAGTAATACTAGGATGTTTGCAAGGCACTGTGGGTGTTAGATGAAGATTAATTGGCATGCTATTCTTTCCTCATTTGTGGAAGGGAAGAAAAATTAACGATAGAAGACTATAACACTGAGTCCGATATGCAAAGAGAGAAAGTAAGAGGAAGTTTACAGTGGATTGTTTGTTTAAGTTGATAAATGTGCCCATTTATAATATATCCGGTTGGTTATTGCAAAGAAATCTTAGCAAGAAATTTAAAGTAGCAACTGCTGAACAATAAAACAAGATATTTTCCTATTGAATGACATGCATTTTCATTTGGAAAATGAGGCAGCAGAAATGTTTGCAGAAGTAAAGAGTGAGCCAACACTTCAGGTAACTATTACTAGGCAATCGTCATTAGAAGATGTGTGCAGTTCAGTACATGACAGGCATGGCAAACTGGACTCATGCCTCGGTGAGTTCACCAAAAAAAAAAAAAAAAAAAAACACGAGCAGATTTTCTGTCAGAATGCCAGGATGTCTGTTCATTTGGAGTTTAACACGGCTGCAACTTCTAACAGAGGAGCTTCAAAACCTTAAGCTCAGCATGGTGGGGCTCATTTCAGCGTCAGAATGGCCTAATCCTTGTGACGTTGTAACAAAGAAGGCTTCATTAAACGATCCAGATAAACATCAGAGGTGCAAGTTGGTTTTATTTGACTGACGTCCAGCAGGGAGGAGCAACAGAAGCATCTTTGATTACCTCAGTGGGGGGATTTCAGTGGCTGTGTGTACTGAGCTTTATTTCAAACCTCCCTCCAACCACGTTTAAACTATGCCATGTAATTATTCCACCTGGTTGCCTGGACACTTTTAAGCCATTTTAACAGAGAAATGGTCATTTTCACCGAATGTCTCATAAACGTAAATGTTGTCTATTTAAAAAGTACCTAACAATATGAGTGTTGGGTACATTTTTCACTTTAGCGTCACACTTAAATGTTTCAGATCATCCAAAGTAAATTCCAAATGTGGTTTTCAAAACAACAACCAGGCTCTGAAGAAGACATCCTGACTTAATGTTCAGTAATCACCTTTTATTGTAAAGCTGAGTTCCCTAAATCACTCCAATAGACTCAATCTGACAACATGAAGCAAGTTAACAAAAAACAACAACCCTGAAGAACAAATGAGAGAGGTTTTGACATTTACCTGCCTGGAAAGCCATTTCAAAGACTTTGAGACTCCAGAGATTTACACTGACAGTAATTATCCATAAATCAAGAAAAAGTGAAACGGCGGTGAACCTTTCCATGACAGGTTGGCTACCAAAATTACTCCTAAAGTGCATCAACAACTCATTTAGGAGGTAATAAAAACAGTAAAATAAAAACAAAAGATTATTTAATGCAGGGATTTTCAAAGTATGGAGAACGCCTTCCGTCCTGGGTGCAACATGAGGGAAAAAATAAGCCAGAAAAAAAAATCAAGCACTAAGTATGATGGACAAGTCACATGAGTTTTTCTTGCAAATAGTTAAATGAACTGCAGTCACAGCAGAAAGTAGTTCATATTTTTACCACTGTAAGTGACATGACACCTGGAGCGTCATATCATGTGGCGCTACGCAGAGCTAAAGCAAGTAAACCCCACAAGATCAGTGGAATATATGAATGAAAAATCAAGAATAGCAACAGAATAAAAAAAACTTTACACATACTTTATACATGTAAGCATTTTATTTATGTGTTTTTTAAATTTCTACCAAATCTCCATAAGAGTTTTTCACAAGACTCCTCACAAAGCTCAGTTAAAGCCAGTGTTTATGATTCATTGATAAGAAACTGGGAAAAAATAGCATCCATGGTAGAGTTTCAAAATAAAACATGATGCTGGCCTCAACATAGAGTAGCTTGTAGAAAACAACATGGTCCCAAAAAATATTTTGTGGACAGCTGAAGTAAAAGTGGAACTTTTCTGGAAGGTGTCTGCCTTTGTGTAAAACTAGCAGAGCATTCGTGTTGATAGTTTGGTGGTTCTGGCCTGCTTCACTGCTTCCGGGCCTGGACATCTAGCCATAATTGATGGACCCATGAATTTTGGTCTCTAACAGAAAATCCATAAGGAGAATGTCGGAGCTTCCCTTTGTGATTAAAAGCTCAAGTGCAACTCAGTTATGTAGCAGAAGGATTTGGAGTGGTCCAGTCAAAGTCTGAAATTAAATCTGATTAAGATGCTTTAGCATGACCCTACATGGGTTGTTTAAGCCTGAAAATCCTATTATACGCTGAATAAAATAAATTCCCCAAAGACAAAAACAGTCAAATCCAACAAAAAAGCAACTACTGATAAGAAAAACATCTGTAAAAGGGCAAAAACATTTTCACTGCATTGTAAAAGCAGCATTCCCTGTTGGTCAGCCTCCCTCAACGATATAATACTGCTCATGTTTGATAATCCAGTTTTTTTCTTTAACCAGATCAATTCTCGCACAGCACCCTCTTGGCCTGCTCGAGGTGTTTTCTTTTTTCTTCTACCTCATCAAGATGCAGAGCTTGTAGGTTCAAAACTCTTCGAGGCTTGTACCAATTAATACAATTCTCGCCACATGTTCAACTTGTAAAGTTTAATGAAGGTGTTTGCCTCGAGCACTTTGTCTTAAACATTGCTACATTTAGTACAACTCTCTTCCTGTCACCTAGTGCAATGGGAATGATTATTAAAACTGATATGGTAATAATGTCGGAATAATGAGTTATATGTAGGTGAAACGGCAGACTCTTCAACTTCTACATAAAGCCTTATTTTAGGTAGAAGAAGGCATATATTTTTTTTATAGCATTTACACAACTTATTTCATTTTCAAAATTGCCAGCAACTGACAATTTCTTGTAAATAACATGCTTTAAATAAGTTGATACAGTCCATGCTTGACAGGGCTTAGGGGTCAAAACTGCCCCAAAACTAGCTAAAAGCAGTGAATACTTGACACCCCCTCTAAAAACATTGACCATAACTGCCTATTTTAATAGTTAAAATTAATATATACATTAATATAGACAGTATAAATTGTGTTACCACTACTGCAGAAGTTAGTATTTGCAGTCTTCCTTATCTCTGCTTTTGGGGGTACAGCCAATCAGCAGCAAGGGAAATGAATAGCTCTCCTGGATTGGCTGCTTTGTAAATGTCAGCCAATAGCAAGTGGCGTAGCATTGTGTCTGTATTTCAGTTTCCCAAGCTGCATTTTCTTGAAAATATTTTAGATGTGCTGTATGAAAAAGCAGAATTTGGAGTTACATTCCACAGTCAGTATATGAATCTGAAAATACTAAACCGCAAATAGGCGGAAGTCAACTTTATAGCAGAAACATGATGTCTGTTTCCAGTAGAAATGACTTAGCTTTCAGTGCAAAAATAAGTTCATGAGTCAGAATTTGTGATACTTTGTGGCTCTATTTAACCAGAGTAACAGCCTTTATCCACAAACAGAAAACATATGGAACAATTGTGAACTTTTCTTGGAGTGACTGGTAAAGTAAAATTATTTCATGAGAAATTTAAAATGTTGGTTATCCATTTAACCCTTTAGTAACGCTTTTCTTCAGCTGTAGTTATTGCATCTCTACATGATATTTACATATTATGTATCTTAAAGGGCAAACAGACATGCATTCTATGGTACATTTAAGGACCCTATAACCACATCACATGCCTAAAGTTTAGGAACAACAAGAAAATACAGACAGCCGATTGAGAAAGTGGCACGCTAAGTGTGTTTTAACTGAACTTCACTGCCAATTGATGGATGAATCCAGTTCTCAAGGGAATAAAGACCCAATCACAACTCCTGCCCTGTGCCAATTGATCTTTCTTGTCCCCCAGCAGCAGCATGCAAAGCAGCCGGTGCAGCCACCTGATTAAAAGGCAGTCATATATTTGATCGAACATGTAACCGCATTCCTAATGAGCGCTCTGACTGATGTTGTGATGGGCGCCGGCCCTCACAGTCACCTTTGGCGGTAAACCCAAAGTGCATATTTTTTGGCCGTCCGTAGGATGTTCTTGTGGCTTTAAATGACTTTGATGAATGCGTCAGAACATTAATGGGTTTCATCAATCATACACGTGTTGTCAGCTTATGAGTGGCAACACAGTTCCCATCAGAGCTGCGGAAGAGACTCAGGAGAAAGTCCAAAAGATAGTCTGCAATTAATAAAGCAACACAAACTTTGGGTTTTTGTAACATGTTGGCTAAATTTGATTGGCTGATTGAACGAAGACTTAAATGCAATATTTATTGTGTACATTGTTAGGCATTAATGTTGTCGTATTTGTGTATCTGGACTTGCCTATTTGCATTTTTCTCATCCACATGAATGTAATAAAACAGCTTTTTATGTTGTAGTTCTTCTGTCAATCATTTTAACATATTCAGATCTTGAAAGACGTAAATAAATTTGCAGCAGCCTTTAAATTTCTTGTTGCTGATCAGTTCACCACTGCATTTTTCAAAATCGTTTTTTGTTCCAATTTTAAATGCTTTTGATTGTTGGATTTCCCAATATCAACACAAAAAAAAAGACAAGGCTGAAGGTGCTGGTTGCAAAAGAAGGATTGTAGCTTTACAAAACTCAAGGATTTCTTTTGTCATAACTTGCTTTCCAAAGCAACCTGTATAAACATTTTGAAAACACTCAATACAAGCACAAGTTGGTAGAGGTAAAACTATTATGCCAAGGTCTGAAAACACACAAAGCAGACCCAAAATATTTAGTTCAGTTAAATGGAAATTGTTCGGAGTTGTAATATCTTACTACAAACAACATATTTGTATATGTTGGATAAAGTAAGTTTTCACATCTCCACTTATCTACATTTTCCTAAAATACCAAATAATATCTTTTGGAAGTTAACCCAAGAAAAGTCAGACAAAATGTCCGATAAAGTTCTCACAGTAAAATATTCAATGCACTATCTGATGGGTTTCTTTAGATAGAGACTTTTTTAAATTGCTTTGAATAATTAACTGAGCTTTATTTACCATTTGATTCACACCCTGACCCTTTAATGCTAGCAAAGTGTTTCCACTGCACTCCCTGGTTTGTGTAGAACATGCATGAACAAGCAACATGGCTGTGTTAATGTTGTAAGCAGTTTTATCAGATTTGCCACTAGAGGTTAACCTCTGTAAAGCACTTCATGTAACACTTATGGGAATAAAGTGCTCTGCGAAACAATGTTAAGCTGTTTGATTGACAAAGAAGCACCAACCACTACACTTATTAAAGTAATGCTGTTTTAAAACGAGTTAGTAGACTGTAAGTGTTAGAGAGCTGACTGCAGCTTCTACCTGAGCAACATGAGCCTGTTGTAAATGAAGATTTATATTCTATCCAATAAACTTGCTTGAAAACCGCAGCAACATTTGTCCTAGGTCCTTGCTTAAGCCTTCACATCATAATTAAAATAGAGCAATGTTGCAAAAAAATGTTGCTTTTTTTGGGCACATTCCACATATACAGCTCTGGAAAAAAAATAAGAGCCCACTCCACTGAACTCCATTGAAAACTTCATAGTTCTTCCACCAAATATTGATATGTGAACTCTTCCTGAGTAAAATCAAATCAAATCAAATCAAATGTTATTTGTATCGCACATTTCAGCAGCAAGGCATTTCAAAGTGCTTTCCATCATAACAAACACAAAAACACAGAGTCATGCAACATAGAATCAACAATCAAAACATGACATTAAGTCAAGTGCCATCATTAAATTCGTAATTGATTATGTTTCAAATGCAACTCTAAACAGGTGGGTTTTTAGTCGAGATTTAAAGGCACTCGGTATTTCAGCTGTTTTACAGTTTTCTGGAATTTTGTTTCAGATTTATGGTGCATAAAAGCTGAATGCTGCTTCTCCTTTAGTTCTGGTTCTGGGGATGCAGAGCAGAACCACAAGACCTGATTCTGTTTTAATAAAACTAATATTAAAACATTAGTATTGTTGTTCCTAAATGAATATGAAGTTGTTTTCTTTGCATTATTTGAGGTCTGAAAGCACTGCATCTTTTTTATTATTTTGACCATTTATCATTCTCTAGAAATAAATACAAAACTTTTGCTTTGAATTTAGTAGACATGTCGTCAGTAGTTCATAGAATAAAGGAACGATGTTCATTTTAGTCATGTACTAAACATGTACATTTACCTAGGGCTGAAACGATTCCTCTAGTGATTCGAGTACCTCGATTATTAAAATTCCTTGCGGAACTCTGATCTGCCTCGAAGCCTCGTTATATTATGTGTTATTATTTAGCGCACCGTGTTCCAGCCGGGACTTTATTTACTCTCTCACTTCCGCCTGAGTTGTTGACGAAAGCTAAGTGTTAGCAGCATAACGTCCAGTTTTCAAGTTCGGCCTGGGAAGATTTTATTGAGTCATGATAATGTCCGGGTTTTTGTCTTTTTCCAATAAGCATCTTAAAATGACGGCAGCGATGCCTGGAGTCCGGCGGGATTATTTATACAGATAAACGGATAGACGG
>CAEGAE010098633.1:0-17097 GCA_903067095.1 Girardinus metallicus
CTCAGCAAAAGAACTCTGGAAATAAGGCCAATATAGAGCTTTGTGAATCCGATCAAACCTTTCACTAGGAATGAAACGTACTCTTCAACGGCACACCTCATATTCATGTGTGTTAGGAATCACAACCACCCAACAGTAGCTAAAATCCATGAATATGCAGTTCAGTTTTCTCTCCTCGCCTCGTATTCTAAAGGATCACTTCCTGAAGCGCAGGTAAGTATGCAATAGCAAACCTGACCCTGTAGAAGGCGATATACTATGTTGTAACCATGATGAATCACTGACACGTGGTGGGTATCAACATGGTTGTATTTTGCGCGTTAGCATTACCTTCTGCTAAATACCATGTTGGTATCGCGGTTTAGTGTTGGCACAACTAATGTTTATGATTAGTGCTTTTGGGTAAGTGCAACTTTTCAGTTTGCGGTTCCCACCGCTCATTTAATGTTTTTTTTTTTTTTTTTGTTTTTTTTTTTTATTTCACTTGATTCTATATCAGGCTATAACTCAGAAATAGCACCCTCTGTAGCTTTTTATATCCAGCTTTGCTATCAGTTTCTGGCCTTTAAAACATTGTTTTCAGTGCAGGGGTCTGCCTGTCTGTCTGTTTGAAAGCTTTTTAATATGCTGCCTCTCTGGCCGAGCAGAGACCAGAAGTCTCTGTCACTGAGGCTGATTACTGGCAGGCTGAACGTGATGAATCTCACCGAGGAGGTAGAGCGTGGCCTAAATGAAGGGAACATTAAGTCTGCAAGCCTATCCAGTTTTGCTTCCCACTTCCAACAAAACTAACTTTTCTTTTCTTCCCCTCCCTCTTTGTGTAAGCTCCCTCTCTGCTGTGCGAGTCTAAATCCATAAACAGCTCATTTAGTTTCTTGTATTTCATTGTGGCTGAAAATGCTTCCAGATTGCCTTCAACAAGACCACAGAGGCTCTTGTTGAATTCTTGGTAAAAAAAAAAATAAAAAAATCCCTAAGAGATTCACAAAAAATCAGATGTTTCTGATTCAAACGTCAGCTATATGTTGGTTTCTGAAATAGCCGAGTTGTTGTTACGGTGACGACTCTGTTCTTTTAGCCAAACGGACCCGAAATACAGCTGGTGAAAGATTTCGCCAGAGGAAGTACAGAAATGCTTAACCAAAACAAGCCCCGGTCCTGTCGCCTAAATCAGCGGGCAAAGTTTGAAACCACAACTGGAATGACGGTGGACTCGCTGGCTAGAGAGGACGGAAAGGATGTGGTCGCAACCAGGACGGCTTTCTGGAGCTGGCAGCTCTGACGCAGCTTCAGCTGAAACCTGAGAGATAACACGTGGCACATGGGAGCTGTTGCCCAAAGAGCGGTTCATTATCGTTTATTTTTCTCTCATTTGGGACAGTTTATTGCTTTTCAGTTGAGTTTGTCTTGAGAGATTTGATGGATTCGTCCCATCAGAAACAGGCTTTCGGAGATCCAGCTGACGTACAGAGTGATGGTGTGATGTTTACTTTCATGTGAAAACCATCAGGGGTGTTGGTGTTGATGCTGGAGGCAGCGAGGGAGTCTGCAGTGTGACGCTCACCAGAGCTCCATCCAGACTCCAGTTGTTGCCAGCTTGCTTCTAAACACTTTGTACGCCTGTCACCTTTGCTTATGCGTGATCCCAGTCTTGGATGGCACCTCGCTAACTGTCTGCGTGAACATGTTATTTAATCTTCTAGTCAGTCTATCACTCGCTGCTTCATGTCAGCAGTGTGGGAGACTCTTCAAATTGGAATTTTTTCTGTAAAAAACTTTACTTTATTGATAAGTTTGTATTTTTTTTTTAATTTATCTAACCTACCAAGCTACCATAGTTGGTTCAAGGTGGATACTTACTATGGAGCATCTGTTTCTAGGACTGAAGTGTCGCTGGCGTTATTAACCACTCAAACATGTCATAGAGCACTAATTAATGAACCTGGAATACTTTCTACGCACTCTTAATCTGCATGTCCTAGTCTTTGATGTAGGATTAAACATCTTTACTAGATGAGTTTTTTGGGGGGGAGTTTCATTTTAGATGACAGACTTATTACTGTGTCTGTAAAAACAGCTGCCAGATAATGTCGTGAGGAAGGGGACTGGTAGTAATCAGCCTCAGTGACGATTTCTGGTTGGTTTCTATTTTTTCAAAAACCCACAAATGATTTAGCTTGTCCACTGCCTTCACTGTGAGTTTCCTCTTGGAAAAAAAAAGTTCTTTCTTGCAGCACAGTCTGGTCTTTCTCCCCTTGACTCGGGTTGTCTCCCATTAATTTTGACCTGGCCAATCAGTGAACAGAAAGAAAAGTTGTGAATGATGACGTTGATTTTCTGCGCTGTTTTAGAATTATAGTAGCTGTAGTTTTAGCAAAGTGAGTGGAGGAAGTAAAGTCCCCGTGCGCTACGCTTCCAAATATTGAATTTACATTATCAACCTCCCCGTTTGGATCAGCTCTCCTTTCTTCTCTTCTTGTTTTTCATTTTTACAATCACAAAATGTATGAAAACAATAGTACACTATAATAGACCATAAAAACATGTAAATATGTGATATAAAATAGAACATGATATAGCATCTATGCTACATTATGATATGATAGTACAGTATGATATAGTATTGTACAACACAACAGAATTATGCAACATATTATTGTGGTAGAATACAATACAGTAAGATAAATTATACTAATATACAAAAGCAACAAGTTTCTGTGATTCAGTATATGGTATAATACAATACCTTTCAGTATAAAAAAGTTGATAAGTGTTATACAGTGTCGTGTTGTATGATACATTTTGACAGCATGATCAATATACTGTTTAGCATAATGTTGTATAGTACAGTATGTTGCAAAGTTATACAATATTATTCCAAACAATATGATGCAAAGTGATACTGTATGGTACACATGACATAATTAGATACTATACAAAATGTTATGGTTTTACAAAGTACACTGCAGTACAATATAAAACAGTAATACAACAGTATTACAAAATACAAACATATTTTGAAGAAAGGTACCTATTTGGAATTCAAATAGGTGCCTTCATAAGGAAAGCCTTAACTAAAATAGCATTTTGCAGAAACCCAAATAGCTTATTCAACAAGGAAAACATATTTATTTGAATGTATGAATAATTTCCATCTTTGATATTCTGATTAATATTCTTATGAACGGTATACCTAATCTCCTTCCTGAACTTTAAAACCACAATTCTGGTGATTCTTCTTTCTTCATTTGTTGCAGCACAGAACAAATAGCAATACAGTCTTGTTGGATCTCTTCTAGTACAGTAACAATATTACTGTCATTTGTATTTTACAGTACAAATGCTATAGTGTACTGTTCAAAAAAAGACTAAAACTTCATTAGGATTTTATTCATTTGGTTCAGTCTTTGGCCTTTTTTTTTTTAAACTAAATATAAATTTTTTTTTTTATAAAAAGCAGCTTTTGATAGCTTGAGATGCTTACACTGGAAATACACACATTTTTGTCCCCGTGTAATTTTTGAAACAGTTCACACATGTTCATTATTACTCTGACTCAAACACTCGTTTGTGTTTTCCTTCCTTTTGGTAAACCAAGCCATACCAGAATCACTTGTAGCCTTAATTTTTAGATCCAAGCCAATAAAAGAGTCAATGTCCTGGGAATGAACTCTGCTTTCTTAACCACGTTATGAGTTTACAAACATTATTTTATATGTATATATATATATATTTAAATGACCTTTACTACAAAAATGACTCTTTCATTCAGATCGTCAGAAGATTAAAGCAGACCATATTTTGCCACCAACCCACTCCCCGTCTCTCCTCCTTCGTGTCCCTATACATTCCTTTTCAAATCTCATCCATTCAGCCTCTCTGCTGGAGATATCCCCTCCGCCCCATATTGTTGTCACTCTTAATCTCACACCAACATTTGACGCCTGCTTAGTGTGACCCAGTGGATCCTATTCACCACCGCATTTTTTCCCACCCACGGACTCAATGGAGCTGAAACCCTACACCTGCAACTGGAGTTGGCTTTCTTGTTGGAGTTACAATAGCAGAAGGTCTGTCAGTCGGAGTGCCCCTTCTGTCTGCGGGCTCCCCCCCGCCCTGTGAATGATGGGGTATAACGTTCCTTGATCTGCTTTCACACTCTGGTTTCGTTTTCTTGGCTTGTTCCCTCTTGCCGGGTTGGTGAGTGTAAACAGCGCTGAAATGTCTCACCTTAACCCGAATGTCTCGTGAAAATTAGTAGAGGGGTGTGTGTGACGTCTCTTGTTTGAGCTGCTCACTTTCCTGGCAAATCCATGAACCTTTAGATGTTTTCCAAAAGGAATGTGGGGCATTTTTTTTTAAATTTCCTGTGGGTATTTAATAAATCTTTTGGTTTCTTGATACGTCCTCAGAGATCTCATACTTCAGGCCTTCCATTCTTTGGTTTTGGAATTGTTTTGGAATATTTGGTTGAGTGATGAATGCTCCATTGAGGACACAAAAGCACACACTCCGCTTTTCCACAATATTTAGAGAAGAATGTAAGTTTGACTGCAGTTCATTACAGAGGATGGAAAATGAAATGAGGTCCAGATAGTGGCTGATCGCACAACAACAAACCCGATTGGCTTCAGAAGGCTACCAAATCCTGACATCTGAGTTCAGACAGCTGAATGAGTTAGAAGGGAAAATCTGGGATTTCTTTGGAATTATGGACAGAAAACGATGTCACAGAAATGCAAATATACATGTCTGCACATTCCTGACATGTATATTTGGGTGGGAACTTTATTTGTTATGTTGTGAGTTCTGCACACGATAACGAGACGTTGTACTGTATGTTCAAGTGTCTGACCTTTGGTTGGTGACCTCTGTTGCTTTGTTTTTCTCAAAACGTCTCAATTAAGCTCATCACATTTTACAGAAAAGATGTAATGAGCTTAATTAAATCCAGTGACAGAAGTTTTCCAACTAAGAGCAAGGAAACATCTGAACTTGGCTTTAGGTAAGTTATCAAAGTCATATATCAGATAAAAACATCACTAACTACAAAATATTCAACTGAAACCAAAACTCTTCACAGATATTTGAATTATACAAGATCACAGTGTTATTATTACGCTGGCATATCTGACAGGAGAATGTTCTGGACTTATACTGCCTCAATATATCTTCATACAATTATCTCAAAAATTTGCTAATGTTTTTAGCTCAAGACCAGATACTGATATTTTGACGTCAAAACCTCAGAACCAACGTCGTGTTGTTCTTGAAGCACAATATGCAAACAGTAAAGGAATAGATTTAAGTGTAATATTTCTTCATGAAATATTCCACTGATCTTTGAGCCTAAAAAACATCATAATGATGAAACATTTTGATTAACAGAGAAGGTTGGTTGGTTGGGATGAATGGGTGGTTTGTGTAAGCATTGGTAAGTCAGATGTTACACTTAAATTAAGATTAATTATAGTGGATCTAAACAGGAGGTGTTGCAGATACATGTTCATAAGTTGCTTTGCGGCAGAAGGTTCTGGATGTGAATCTTGGTCTGTGGTCAGACCAAGGTTCTAACCCTAACCCTAACATGGATTTAGCATGTTGTCGTTCTCTCTGGGTACTTCCATATTCTCCCATAGTCCAACAGGAAATGGGGGCTAGTCTGGGCAGAGAACTTCTTGACAACTACTGGTCCTGTCAAGACACCAGTAGTCTTACACTCCATAAATCTATTCGAAGAAAGCCGTTGTGGCAACAAGTGAAATATGAAGTCTGGCTCATGGTTTTCCACAAGCCAAGACACTGTCATGTTGCTTTTCATCAATGGGAAAGAGAGAAGAAGACGTCCCATGACAGGACCAGGAGGAACGTCTTCAACGTTACACGATCTGATTAAAATAGTCAAGGTTTGTAGAAAAGTCTGGATTTTTTTCAGGACCATAACAACTTTTTCTCGTTCTTTCCTCCAGGAATGGTCCGTGAGATGGCCCACAGATCTGACAGCAGGCTGCAGTCCATCTCCACCACGAGGCTGTCCGCCCAGCACCACCTCTGGTATGCGTTTCCTAGCGCCGCCTGCCGCGCAACCGTCTCTCGACTTTTATTTGTGTCAACGCTGAAAGATGTGGTGTGAACACTGTCGCGCACATTTGTATGCGGTCAAGCCATGAAGGTTAAGGGGAGAAGTTCCAAAGCTGCACATTTCTGACACATCTTTACTTGATTACAATCAGCTTTTCTTAGACTCCGTTTGGTGAAACAGGCTCACTAAATTAGCTGGTAAACCGCATCTTAATTGGTAACATGTGCCTCCCCTTGCAAATTGCGGAGCACTTGCGTCCCTCACCCCCTCGAGTAGTTTGTAATCGCCACCAATAATTTTTTTACACCTTTTAATTGTGCTTTTTTTTTTCCCCTCTGAAGAAAAAAAGGCAAGAAAAGCAAAGTTTTTTTGCCTTTCCTGTTTTTCCTAGAGAGGGGAAAAAAAGGATTTTTAATCATAAAAGTATGATTTCAGGGAAAAAAAGTTCAACATCTCGTGACAATCGAAGGTTTTATTCCTGTTGACAGATTGTGTGTACTCACAAAGCAGGCTAGAAGGAAAGGTGTTTAATTTGATTTGAACACCCTCATAACCCCCCTAGTTTCTGACATACGAGTTCCGTCCCCCGTCCAAAGGAGCCCATTGGACCGTCCGCGTACAAACACACAACGGATGCCGGAGATTTTTTCAGCTTCTCATCTGGTTTTAGCTCCTCGACTCAATAATCAAAAGGCGAAAAAACAAAAAAAGCCCCAACCCAAGCGGCTCCTTCATGTGTTCCCGAGGCAGCAAACCACAGTCTCAAAACACACTTCCCAGTGTTTGCGCAACACACGTCCCGTCAGCCGTTATTATGTCAATTATCCCCTCTGTTCTGCAGTTAATGCGGAATTCATGCCGCGCCGCTTCGGTGCTGACATCTTTCTGACGTAGCAGCATCTGTCAGCTCCTCATCTTAGAACAGGAATCTGTGGGATGTGTCTGAATATTTATGATGCACTTCTTTTGATCTGTCAGGCCTCTGGTGTGCAAAGACATCCAGGCAGATGTCGAGGACGGACAGCTGCAGTTCTTCTACGTCCTGGCTTTCGTCCGCCGAGGTGACTTTTTTTTTTCCCCCCCTTCAAACCTTTAACGATCTTCAGACAAAGCACTCTGTCTCTGCCAGATATCTCCTCTGTTATCACTCAGGAAAATCTGCTTTCATCAGTGGCTTTTTTTTTTTTTTTTACTTTCTCTGTTTCTGAGGCCCATTTGCAAGATGTTGGTTTGTTATGGGAACAGTGAGATTTCAGGACGCACGTCAAGTGCATCGACATGCAAGGTTTGCCTCTGGTTAAACCCCGTTGAATTAACTACAGACGAGTACACAGTTCTGGCCAGTAGGTTTACCCCCAACCATTGCGGGCATACATATATACATTTTGGACCCTTAATGATTTATTTGAACTATTCTTTTTCCACATTGCAACAATTATATGACATAAAACTGTGAAATTTATTGTTGATTTCCTCCAATGGAGGCAAAATTAAAGTACAGGCTCAAGTAGTAACACTTTATTTGACGGGTTGTGAATAAGACTGTCATGATTACACTTTAAAAAGTATGTAGCTTTGTGTTATTAAAGCTAAAGTTTAATCAGTAATACTTTTATAACAAATTTATGTCAGATCATGATTTCTTGTTTAATGTCAAGTTGTCATAACGAAGACATTTTGAATAATGTCAACTTTGTATTAAAAGTGTCATGATTTACCGAATGACACTTTATGACAACAGTCATAAATATTCATGGAGAACATGACAGGTGTTATGAGATGTTTATGACGGTGTCATGACAGTCTTATTCACAACCCGTCAAATAAAGTGTTACCCTTCATGTTAAAGCTTGTGTGTTTTATAATACTTTTATATTTAGTATCCATTTAAATAGTACTGAGAACCTCAAATGACGTAAATAAAATATAAAAACTGAAAAACGTGAAGATGGATGAATGGATGGTTGGTTGGTAGAATAATAGATGATTGGTTTTGTTGGATGGTTCGATGGATGATGTGTGGGTGTGATGGATCCATCCAACCGCTGCCCGCCAACACACCCCTCTCATCCCTCCATCATTCCTTCTCTCCCTCCTTCCAGTCTCCAGTTTTCCCAGGTTCCATATTTAAATCCCGACCACTTCAGAAATTCCTACCATAAACTCATAGTGAACTTTTCTATTTAATGTTTTGAACTTGGCTTCAAAACTCATTAGAACTCTGGAAATTTGAGAGTGGAAACGTGTGGAACTTTGTCATGAAAACTGCGTGGGAACCCAAAGGAACACAGAGAAAAAAGACCAGCTGGGTGGACGCCGCGGTGATCCTTTGTAATTGTAAAATTGACTCAATAAAGAGGCTTACGAACAAAAAAAAGGGTATATTATTTTATTTCCCTCCAACTTATGGCGGACGGAGCCAAAAAATATGGAAAACAGGAGGTGATTTGTGGCCAGCCGCTGACGTGAGCCGCCTGTCAGCAAGCTCCACTGACCTTTGCCAATAAATGAGGCAGAAATATACTGTTTAGACTCAGCGGCTTGACAGATGACTGTATTTGCATGCGTGTGGTTAGGGACCAAATGTGTCAGGGCTGTAGGGTGCACGGCAGCCCAGCGCGCTCTGCCTGTCCATGGAATTTCAGCTGGCTCCTGACACATCCCGACCTGCCTCTTACCTCCACCTCTTCCCAGCTCCGACATGCAAGGCTAAAACTACGAGAGGAAGCTCTTAACGTCATTGGCCCGTAACTGTTACTTCTAAGAGGTTCAGATATTCAAACTTGCAATTTCTTTTGCATCTTGAGGTTCAAAATATGACAGCAAGTGGAAGGGTTGTTGGGTTTTACAGTAAGATTAATAGCTCAAACCGAAGGGAAAAAATCGTAGATTTTCACATTTACTTTAATAACATGCATGACTAGATGCTCTAAGTCATACTTAAGAGTAAAACACAATTTATTAGAGTTAAAAATAGTAAATTCTCAAATTTTTCCATTGGTATTTGGCCATTTTGATTAGAAAAAACCCCTGAATAGTCAATTTTACACATTCTTTATTTATTAGCTATAGAGATTCGCAATTTCCCCTTAATCGACTGCATTAATCGATTTTTCAAAAACTGAAAAATCAAATCTTTCTCCGTTAAATGCAGCAAATGCTAAATCTCACACTAACATAGATCTGTAAGTTCATCCATGGACTTTAATGCACTTTGAGGTTGAATAAAAGTAGTAGTAGTTCCCAAAGATTTTCTGGGTCCCCCTATGGATTATGATAAGCCCCCCCCCAAAAAAAAGAAATCAACTGGGCACACACATCGTTCAACCAGACATAAACCTATACACATATTTTGTTTTCAAACTCCACTGAAGTTTATTTCACACTTCAGGTTGCAACTTAACACACTACAAACCATCTTTACAGTGAAACACTTTTGTGTAACTTCTTTTTTCAATTATCCATACTGCGCCCCCCCCCCCTGCAATGGCACTGCGCCCCCCTTAGGGACGCGCCCCACACTTTGGGAACCACTGCATTAAAGCATCACTCCTACTTTGTTTAAAACTGTTTTCCGTAGAGGACCTGTGGCTGCCTCAGACGGTGCTGGCCACCAGAGAAACCCTCTACCTGCTGGATGAAGATCACCAATGGAGGAAAAGCGTCTCGGCGGCGCCTGAGGACAGCCAGGTGCTCAGCGGGAGCGTCGCCATCCTGGAAACTCTTCCGATCAGCTGCGTGAGCTCGGTTCTGCTGTGGGCCTCGGACCCGCTCCGGATGGACTTTAAGCTTTACGACGAGGTTAGTTCATCCTGAGAAGACGATGTCCGCCACGCGGACTCTTCCACTTCAGCAGTACGAAACGATGAAGAGCAAGGTCGACTGAGGTTGCAGGAGCATCCACGCTTTAACTCTCAATTCTTTCACTTTTTTTTGTTGTCTTTCCGATTCGGTTGGTAATTGTCTTGAGTTCTGGATGTTATGAAAGCTCAAAGTCTGTGTTGTATTCTCTCGTGTTTTTCTGCAGACTGTGAAACAGGAGAAGACGTGGTGCGTGCGCACGGAGAGCGCCGAGCTCCTCCAGGGTCTGCTGTCCTGGGTCAGGGCACAGTGGGAGGCCATGTTCGGAGTTAAGCTGCACATGAGTCTGCAGGACGAGCCGTCGTAATGGATCCAAACAAACAAAACAACAAAAGCCGGAGTTTTAGGCTTTAGTCCTGTGCGGGTTATTGAGCAAGTCTGCATCTTTTGTTTTCTCTGCACTCAGTTTGCTCCCATTACGCTTGTTGCTTCAAGCCAAGAGCTTAGAAATGATTGCACTCATTCATGTGGTACACAAGCCTGTAAAAAAGCTCTGCTTGCATAATTTTTCCTTCATGAAAAAAAAAAAACCAACATCCCCAGTGAATTTTTCTACAGCTGAAATGGAGTGTGCCTTGTTTCTTTGTGAAGATGAGACGTCCTCGTTCGGCGACGCACCTAAATGCATGTCATGTTTTGTGCATTACCTGTAGCGCTTCGCCAATGTAGGGCAGGTTCCTCCGACTGGGATGAATGGCAGTAAGGCTTTAAATGCATCCAGCCGTCACGCGCTGAACACGAGGAATGGCTAAAGCTCTCATCAAGGGAAACCTTTGACCCCAATTATAGTTGGTCTAAGTATAAATGGTCTTCTATATTGTTTAAAATGTAATTCACAGGTGTTCCAGGTGTGTGAATTAAGAGTTTATATTAAATAGATCATCAGGAAAAATCTAACCTTACTAAAGTCTAATTTAATTTATGTTGTCGATGCAGAATGCTGACTTATATTTTTGTATAAATGTGTTTACTTGGATATAAAAGAAGAAGAAGAAAAAAAGCAGTTTTTGTTCGTGTGGTTGCATGTCCTTGAACAATTTTGCCGAGTTCCTGTTGCAAATTTACCAAACAGACGCATTTTATTTATTGATGATCCTGCTGATGGACTCATGATGGCGAGATTGGAAAAATAAAAAGATACCCGAAGCTGAAATTTCTCCAAGAGACAGACTAAAATGAAGTTCCTTTTATCCTCCTTCAACTGCAGATAAATCATCACATGTTTTACATTTTAATAGTTTTACTCTTCGTTATTTGCATGTCTGCTCTTGCTTGCTGCGGCGTCTCAAAATATTAAGGTAGCCAAATTCCAAACTGGAATTTTTGTCTTCACCTGATACAGCTTGTAAAGATGGAGTTACTTTTGCCTGGTTGATGATGATGCTAAAACATTGAAGAGAGACCTAGGCAAGGACTTTTATTTAGCCATTTTCCTCATATTTGATTCAGCCTTCATTTGTTGCGTTTCCAGAATTATATGTTAATGACGTAAAAATCGGACAAAAGCGACAAAAAAAATCTGATGTGAAAAAAAATCTGATGCGTATTTGATTTAGTACATACAGAAGTGGCACATATTTGAATTTTTTTGTAATTGGGCTGTTCATATTGCAATGAAAATGTCTGATACGGGTGACTTTAGGCAAAACATTAATTGGACTTTGATTACATTTACCTTCTGTGTGAATGTGGTAAGTTTGCATGTGACGCTAGGGCTTCTAGCTTTGGATAGGAAGTTAATAAAACTGAATGTATTCAAAATCCTCTTAAATTTTCTACCCGTTGAACAACAGGGGTAATTGTTTGAGAAGGTGACATTCAAATCAGGTTATTGTTAAAACTCAAGTCGTTCAACTCTTGGATCTTTTTTCAGGCATGTTATCACCACCAACTGGGTATGAGTTCATATGGTTTTGTGATTTTTTTTTTTTTTATTATTATTTTCTTATTATTGCTGTCCTCTGCTAAACAAAAAAAAATCCCTAACCCCTAAAAGTTTTGGGTAATCTCCTACAGAGGAAACGATGAGTAAATAAAGGATCCGCAAAACGGGTCCTGGTTTCTGAGGTCGAAACACAACAAAGATGTTCTCTTTGGTCATTTAGTACCAAATGTTTTTCTTCTTACCGAGTTCAGTCCAGGCTCAGCTGTTTGAAAGCCACATTTGCCCAGTCTGTCGGTGTAAATATTTCTTAGGCTGAGCATATGCCGCACACATGTTGTCAGAAGACCAGGATCGCCTTCATTTACAACCACGTGGACGAGGACCCCCTCGCTCCCATTCTCACCGTCCCTCCGCAAAACCAGTGAGCAGCAGCACACAAATGACTGATCGTTATTTACCCGCGACCGGCCTGGTTTCAATGTTCCCGGAGGTTTGATGCACACAATTAACAAGTGTTTTGCGGTCGATTTTTATCTCTGTGCAGGACTGAAGGTCGTCCATAGTTGAAGAACGCCGCTCTTCCAGCAGATGCGGATGTGTGCAGAAGACCCAACACATCTCACACCACAGATGTTCTTCCAGGTTTCGCAATGTTTTCTTTCACACCAGCACTTTAATTTAAAAGTGCTGGTTGGTTTATGTTGTGATGTACCAACAGGAAATGGAGGAAACCAACAGGCTACTGAGATCTCTAGATTGTAATTGTTGGGAACATTTTATGATGTTATGATGTTTTGATTTTAACATTTATGTTGTAGTTACAATTTTTAGGCTTGAATTAGTTCCCATGGTTTATTCAATGTTCTTCTTAGTCTCCTTCTTGAAGGCTAGCCTTGTGCACAAATTAGCCTGTGTTCATTGTTAACTAGTCTTAGTTTGGTTTGCCTTACTTGACATTTTCTTTTCTGGTCTTTTTTCTAGATTTTTAAAAATTTTTTATTGCAGAGTATTAGGTGTTGTTATTACGAGAATACAGTTGTAAAATTAAGAGAAAATGTCACTGTAATGAGAACAAAGCTTTAATAGTTCACCAGCTCAGTGAGTCCATGTGGCTCTTTCTTCAAAATAGACGCACAATTGTTGTAAAGTCCTTCTACTGATAATAATTTGAAAAAAATGATATTGAATTATAACTTCACAAAATGTTGGACATCCCTCGTTTTGTTTAAGTATTGCTGTGCTTAGCATTTCTCATAAAATTACTACTTCATTCTCCTATTATTACTATTATTCAGGTCATGTTATGACTTTATTTTCAAATTATGACTATTCTCATTTTATGACTTCGTAGTAGTACAACAACTTTATTCTCATATTATTACGACATTGTTCTCGTAGTATTACAGCTGCATTGTTGTGCGTAAGATTACAATTTCTGGTAATATGATTTTATTGTCAAATTATTATTTTATTCCAATTTTGTTACAACCTCATTGTCATACATTAATCTTGTAATATTGCTACTTTATTCTTGTATAGTTACACCTACATTGTCGAACAACATTTTTGTAATATTACATGGTAATATGGCGTTAATCTCTTAATGCTATGACTTTATTCTCGTACAACGTTTTGTCATAATATGACTATTTTAAAGTGATTAGCTTGTCCCAATACACCGTAAAAGGTTTTCCTCGGTTTCTCTTTGCCAACATTTCCTTTTGGGCCCTTGTTGCCAGGTTTTTGAGATACTTGCTTGTTGATGGATTTTTAAAAAAAAATTTTTTTTTACTATTTTTGGACAAAATCGTATTTTTTTTTTCTTTGCACCTTTGTTCTTGTGTCTCACTGTTCGACACACCATTCGAAAAGTAGACTGAGAACTCAAAGAAGCGTCACATCAATTTGCAATCGCTAAACAGTCTGAGTTGATTTATAGCGTCTTCCTAATCAACACTGCAGAGTCCGTGCAAGCTTTGTGAAAACATCAATGTTCATTTTCCTTCTTTGTTGAGAAGGTGTGTGAAAAGTGGAAATTACAGCAGTCTAAATGTGTTATTTTCCTCCCTGAAAGAGAAAAAAATAGCTCTCATTGAAGGCACATAAAACCAAGTTAATGGTAAAGCGTACTGTACATCATTAATTCCGCTTTATGGCTCTGATCTGGCACCATTTTGTTCTCCCACATGCCCACACTAAGCCATGCATTTCACAGTTTTATTGTCTTTCTCTATGTGGTGTTTCTTTTGTGTTTTCTGCTTTTTTTTTTATTGTTTTTGATTATCTAAATAACCGTTCCTGGGCCTCCATCATCCACCCAGGAACAAAGTACAAGTGAGGAAATGCTACATGCTTTTTTTTTTTTTTTTTTTTTTTTTGATTTGGCTGGCTCTTGTGGAATTAATGATCCTAAAAACTCAGCATTGAAAAATCCATGAGTCAGACTGATTGCATGCTCTGAATTTGTCATACACTTTTATGTTTTTAGGAGGAAATAAGCAATCTGGGTCCATACTAAAACATTACCACAACGTGTGTTTGCTTTAAGGAGAGGCCGCGGACTGCGCGGGTGGGCAAAAATCAAAAGTACCTCATATCAGTCAGTCCTGCCCTTAATGATGCATCTAATATTCTCTCTGCAGGTGTGTAAGGAGGAATTTTTAAGCCCTTGCAGAGCCTCGCACGACCCTGTCAAGATCCCACAGCCAATTTGTGGGCCTGTCGACTCACAATTTCCCCTTTTTTTTTTTTTTTCTTCTTCCATAGCTCCCAGCGTACTGATCCAAAGCCAAGGTCTGCAAACACAAAAGGAGATGCAGGTGAATAAGTTCATGTTTCACTCAGACCTTATCAGAGAACAGAAGGATTGATGGTCTGACAGGAAGCAGGGCTGCTTGACATCTGGCCTGGTTTGACTCCTCGCCGCCTCCTCCAAACATTTCAGGTTCTCTTTCTCAGTCTGGAGCGCTGCAGCTGCGCCGTGCATGACAGCGAGAAATCTGTTGTTTTTGTTGAATGCCAGAGTCAACCAGATTGTTGGACGGTGAGGCCTCCGCGTGTAAAAGCTGCAGTCACGCAGTCCTCCGTCAGACCGGTGGGCTGCCAAGCTGTGGTCCAGGGCATAACATCGACTCCTCCACATACAGACGGATCGAATGTTACAGTACGCAGCTCTTTTCTGTGGAAAATGTTCTTATATGACGACTTTGGTTATTAATAGGACCAGCCTGGCTGACCTTGATTAAAGCCTGTCTGGAGGAATTCTTACCCACTCTACTGTTCAATTTGGCATGATAAAGTTCATCTGACAGGATTGGACTTAAGTCTGGACTTTGACTGGGCTCATTTCTTTATTGATCATTGTCCTGCACGAGCTTAAAATCATGAACTTGGTACTTTTTCACAGCCCTGTATTACGATCCATAGAAATGGATATAGGAGCTGTAAAGTTTTAATTTGTAAAACTTCAACGGGAGGTCCTGAACTCAACACTTCATTGCTCAGCCGGCATTGCACCATCACCGTTGTCTCATGCAAGTCCCTGAATGAACTATCGAAGGTTATGATATTTACGCTTTGAGTCAACTCCCCGAGCAAATTGGAAGTTGCAGTTTGTTGAATATTTTGTGCAGGCCATTAAAGCTGGAGGAGAGACTGAATATTATACACAACTTTCACTGTGTGTAACTCTTTAAACGCAGCAAAGCAACTCAACAGCCTCCACAGTTGCTATAAAGTTGAATCATAAATCCAAAAGTGAACATTACAACCTTCATAAAACCTGGATTTATTGCGGGGCTATTGTAGCCTGCGGATCCACGATGATGGCAATTAAGTGTATATATTCGAACATTTTTTAAATAATAAAGCATAAGAGCAGTCTGTTCGGCCTGTGCAGTGTTTCATTGGACAATTACTGTTGAGCTCACAAACCTGAAGAAAAGAACAAAATAGCCAACGTGACAAAGCAGATGTAAAAATTACCACGAGGAGGAAACTGAGGATTGTTAGCGAGAATTAGAAGTGAGGTTAAAAACAGGCCAAATTGCTATAAAATTAAAGGAATTTAAAAAAAAACAAAAACATTAGAGAGACTCGAACTGAAAACATTTATTTACCAAACCCAAAAAAGAACAAATACACATAAAACCACCACAAATAAAACTTTTACAAAGAGATGGGCAGGAACAATAAATCAAGAAAAACAACTTAAATGAGACAACCGAACATCAATAAAACCAACAAATTACATGTAGTAGTCTTTTAAGGACACTTGATATGAATAACTAAAACAAGACATCAACAATATGCTGAAAACTGTATTCTTTTTTCAAACAAAATGAAACAAATATTTTTGCAACAACAAGGACTCTAATGCGGTAAAACGTTGCAGGACAGAAAAATGAAATTGACACAATTACAAAATTTTTCAGCAGTAATGAGCTGATTGTTAAAAGAAAATAATGTTGCTGGTTGTTTTCCATTTACAGAACCAGAAATATAGGAATGAGGTAATGTTAATAGACAAATAAAATCAGAAGTTAGATTTGGGACATTTTTATGATTATGTATTCCCATAATTCATGAAAGTGTGAAGTTACAAAGAAGATAAACATATTTAGACACAAGTCAAAACAGTTTGTCTACGGGTTAGACACCAAACCAAAAATGTACAAAAAAGTTTAAAGAATTTCTGAATGGTCCTGAGCAGACAGTTTTCTCAAGTCTCAGCCTAAAAAGAAAACAGACGTGAAAATTAAGCAACATTAACAAAGCAAAATTACCATAAAGAAATGCAAAATGCCAAACAGGCTAAGGTGTAGCTACCTGTTTTTAGCAGTGATGCTAGGAAACAACTTATTAGCTGTAGTGCTGTAGCTACATGTGGGTAGCAGCTAACTCTAAATCCCGACTTCTTATCTATTTACTTACAAGCTAGCATTAGCACTGCACCACAGCTAGCAACTATAGGAAGTCAGAAGAGGTAAAACGCTATCGGGTGACTGATTCAAGTCAAAACAAAAAGCATAGGAAGTTCTAAATAAAAAATAATACAGCTGAAATAGCTTTTATCTTTTATTTACTTTTTCATATCAGTATCTTCCATCTTTAAGTTAGCATTAGGAGCTAGTTGCTACAGAAATAAAGTGGCTGTTTAAAACTAAAATAAAGTGTTGCTTTAAAACACAATCCAATTATTGAAATTGATATTTTCAATTTTGAAAAATAGTTTGTTTTCTGTTTTTTTTTTTTTTTTTGGTCTTTTCTA